>PVJS01010394.1:0-48088 GCA_004027185.1 Glis glis | reverse complement strand
GGCGCCGCCGCCGCCGCCGCTCGCCTGGGCCCTCCCCCTGGCCACCCCCGCCCCCGGGCCGGGCAGTGACGCGCCGCGGCGGTGCCAGCCCCTCTCCCCGGGCGGCCGTGGCGGCGGCAGCAGCAGCAGCAGCTGGAGCTGTGGGGCTGTCACCGCCGCCTGCCCCGCTCACTCGCGGAGCTCGACCGCCGGTCTCCGCCTCGCCGCCCGCCCAGGTACGGAGTCCGGCCGGGACCGGCGATCGGGCGGTTTCCGGGCCCCCGGCTGCCGCCCCCTCCTCTCGCAGCTGCCGCCGGCCGTTGAGCTGCGGTTAGGGGGGCGGGGGGCTGGAGGTTCTGGGGAGGAGGACTCCGGGGGAGCTTCCTGCGCCAGGGCTGAGGAGGGGGGCGCGGGCGAGGGGCTGCGCCCTGGGCGGAGTGGGCTGGGGCGGGGGGGTGAGTGTGACCGAGAGTGGGGGCGGTGAAGGCTGCACTCTGGGGGCCGCGGGGGGCGGGAGAGGTGTGTTTGGCCCCAAGTCTCCGGGGCTGTCGGGCGCACCCCACTCCTGGGCGGTGCGCGCCGCGGGTCCTGGGGGGCGGTGATTGTGTGCGCCGCGCCGCGGTATTGTGCGGCGGCCACAACGTTTGCAGCGGGCTGGGCACCGCGTCCGGGGAAGAAAGGCGTTCGCGGGCGGCGGGGTGGGGGCCGGGCTCGGGTTGCTGCTGCCTCGGGGAGAAGGGAAGTGGACTGTGTTTGGGGATGTGTGGACGGGAAGCATTGAGTGGCAGGGAGGGGCTCCCCTCCGCGGCGGGCGCGGAGAGTTGAAACGCGGTTTGCAGAGTTGAGCCCACTTTGGCAGGCCCTCGTCACTCCCCAAGGGGACAGGGTGCCCCTCTCAGATGCACCATCCGTGCAGAAGCCGCTGGCATGGGCGGCCGCTGAATAAGGGGCACAGGGGGCTGGGGCAGCGGATCGGCTGGAGGGCGCGCGCGGGTTAAGTTGGATTTACACCTCCGCTCGCTACTCTCCGTCCTCCACCTAGTCCTCAAGGGCCGGATACTTTTGCCTGGCTGGGGGCGGGGAGGAGGGAGTTTTTTTTATTCCTGCCGCTTGGGTTCAAAAGTGACCCTACTCCCACTCCGAGCTGCGTTTGCCAGAGTCTGGCCGCCCTACTGGTCGTCCCTACCGGGCCGCGCTTCCTGGGGGAAGTTCTCATTAAGCCTAGCTAATTAGCATTATTCCTGAAGAAAGGTTAAGGTTAGACCGTCCTTTTCCTTGTCCAGAGACCCATCCCTCCTCCCCAGTCTCTTCTCCCTCCTCCTCCTAAGAGCACAAAAGCACAAAAAGAAAGTGTGAAGAGGCGCAGATCAATGGAGAAGCCACAAACGCATTAATTCAAATGGAACCCCCCAAAAAACATTGATTTTTCTTTCTGTCTGCTCTGAGGGGAGATGAATAACCTCCTGATTTCACCTGAAATGGTGTTTGGACTTTGTGATTTCCTCCTTTTTCTGAGGATTGTGGCTTGAAATAGATTCTCCCTTGAGATAAAGCCCTAGTTATCCCAGAATCAGTGGGACCCCCTCCCAACCCTCTCACACAGAAGGAGGGGGGACCTGGGGAGAGATGATGGGGGCCCTCACTACTTTTCTGGGGAAAGCCTCTGGTGATGGGACCGGGTCCCCTCTCTTGACCCCTGACACATGCTGGCTTTTCATGGCTGTGAGTTGGCCTGAGGAAAAGGCCCCTTTATGGTCTGGGCCCCAGTGGGTAGTTTAACCCCCCAGGTAGTAAATTACCCTTTCATTGGAAAGCCATTAAGGCCTAAAAGTGTCCTTGAATAATATCCAGCTACTGTCTGATGGGGCTCAGGCTGGGCTTGTTCTATAGAGTAGAATTTTAAGGCTGTGCCTCCTCCTACTCCCACCACCAAGGTGCAGCCCCATTCATAACCTCTGCCAAGCCTCACAGCACCCCAGGGTCTTCCTCCTAGCCTTGAGGGCTGACTTTGAGGAACTTCTGCCGTGGCCCCTGCCATCCTGGGGCAGTGAGGGAGCTGGTCCGCCCCTGAGTTGCTCAAGAACTTTTTGGTCGCATCTGGGTCCTTTTCTTGGAAGGACAGTCCTGCAGGGGAGTAGCTCAGAGGGGTCCCCTGCAGCCTTCCTTTTGGCTGGCGGAGCCCTGCCTGGAAGAGCCCTGCCTGCCGAAGCTGATCTCGCCAGCTTCCTGTTTAAAGAGAGCCCCGTTAATGGCAGGGGCTAGGGGTATCAATGAGGCCCTCATGGTGAGGAATGCTGGGAAAACGGCCAGTTGCCTTTGCTTAGGAACAAAAGCCCATTTACCCTCCATACATCAGTGGGAAGGTGTGGGAAATGCTCACTCGCAGCACCCGGGCGTCCATTACAGCAAGGACAACAGAGCATGCACATATATATGTCAACATGGTTCTGACAGACTTGTGGGGGGGCTGAGAGGGACAGAATACCTAAAGTGTGCGAGGCTGTCTCAACCTTCCCTGCTTTACATTTCCCAGAAGAGCGTGTGCTTGCATGGCTAGTAAGCAAAGGAGGCCTGCTCGCAGGAAGGAGTGGAATGGGGTGGGGAGTGTCCCTGGAAGGCTGGCCTCCTTCCCTGGTGGCCAGGTGGGCCTGGGGTATAGCATGAAGCAGCAGCCTTGGGAGCCCTGAGGGCTCAGGGGTGCAGGTAGGCTACTCACATATTTCAGTCATGCAGCCCACCACAGCAGGGACCAGCACCCTCGTTGCTCTGGGTCCTAGGAGCTTTCACCTTCCTTAATAAGCCATCTGATGAAGTGGTTAAGTCGGGGTCAAATGTGGTTCAGTACCTTCTTGGCGTGCTCAGAGGTGGTGTGCACATGCTTGCTATGTGGAGACGGGCTGATGTGTTTCCTGTCCTGGCAGGGGCCAGCAGGTCTCCAGGAAAGATGGTCCCACACTGGGACATCAAGATGTGCCACTGTCCACATCTTGGTGCCCACCTGCTCAGTGTAGACTGGTGCTGGGGCAACTCCCCAAGCCTGCTATTCTTTCTAGCCACCCTACAGACCCCGAAGGCTGTACAGAGGGGGGTCTTTTTCCTGCCTGGCCCAGAAACATCCCCTGTACATCCCTGCCCCCACCCTCCTCTGAAACACACCCAGGGCTCCTGGTCAGGGCCTATGGCTTACAGTTGCACTAAATTCTCGGCAAATCCTCCTCCTTTTCTTTCTCCGGCAAGTGGTAGAGATAGAATTACAGCGTGAGGAAAGGCTTGGAAAATACTGTGCAGGGCACGCCCCAGGATCCCAGGTCCTGGAGGATGCAAATGGCTCAACTTCGGAGGCACCTGGAGCCCAGTTCCAGAGAAATTGACCCCAGTTGTAAAATAATCAGGTTACTGATAGCACCTGCCCATAGCTACAAGCCACGGACACAGGCCATTTCCACCATTCCCCTCTGCCTCCTGCTTTCTCAAACCCCTTCCGGGCTGGGCAGTGGTTGGTGTTGGCTTGCCTGTAGAGGAGGAAGGGCCTCTGATCTGGGTGGAGAGAAACTGAACCTGCCCATGAATTTTGGACTGAAGATAAGAGCAGGGAGGGTTTGGTCAGCTCCTGCCCAGAGCCAGGGCTCCCAGACTGGGGTGTGTCCCAGAGGCTCACTGGGTGCTACCCACCTGGCCAACTCAAGAGTTCCCTTTTCAGAAGGGAGTTGGCCCTATTGCCCTGTGGCCCACAGTGGCTCAGGCCCTGTGGTGCTAAATATATGGATTGTTACTGTCTGGTGGGCAAGGTCACTGACTTCAGGGTGTCCAACGGCAGAGGCTAGAGGAACCAGGGGACAGCCACATGGGATCTGGGGAGAGGGGACCCAGAAGCAATGAATTGCACACTACTTTCTTTTTTTTTTTTTTTTGCGGTACCGGGGATTGAACCCAGGGGCGTTCTACCTCCGCACTACACCCCCGGCCCTATTTTTTATACTTTATTTTGAAACCGGGTCTCATGAAGTTGCAGAGGGCCTCACTAAGTAGAGAGAGAGAGAGACAGGGAGAGAGGGAGAGAGGGGGAGAAAGAGAGAGAGAGCGCTGAGGCTGGCCATGAGAACCCGGATCCTCCGGTCTCCGCCTCCCAAAGTACTGGGATTACAAGCGTGCGCCACCACTACTTTCTAATGAAAGTTACATTGAAGTTTGTTAACTGAAAGGGAGAAATTAGTAGCCCAAATTCTCTGGAGGTTCCAGAAGGGAAAAGCAGGAAGTGACTGACTTGTGACTTCTGGGGGAGAAGGGGAGCACATTGGGTCTCAGCACAGGCCTGAGGCCTCCCCACTCTCACACCTGCCCCCCCACAGGGCTTCAGTACTCAGGTGAAGTGTTGTGAATTGTGTGGGCTGTATAAGTAGCCCACTCCTCCATCCAGGACTCAGCTGAGTTAAAGTCGGCCTCTCCGCAGCCAGGGGGCTTGGCTGCAGCAGGAAGGTTGCAGAGGGGTCTTGGGAAGGCTGCTTTTCCAGGTAAGCCCCAAAAGTGTGAGTGTGGATGGTGTTTGTGTAAGTCTGACCGAAATTTACTTGGGTTTTGGTTATTTTTTCTAAAAAGTTAAGTTTAATAGCGTTGACTTCTCACTTTAAAAAAAAGTTGCTGTAGCAGTCAGGGTGTCAAAATCTTAGGTAGAACCACTTCTTACAAGACTGGGGTTCCTGTGGCAGAATAGTAGGGAGAGAGCCATTGTCATTAGGTAACTGGGCAGGGGCCCCACAGCCCCCCTCCCCTGGGTACCTATAAGTGGGTCAGAATTTTTAGCTGGTCCCTCTCCCTAGATAAGAAGGTCTGAAGGGAAGGAACCCTGCCTTAGTCATCTATGTCCCTAGCACAACACTAGTGCATAAGTAGATGCTCAGTAATGTGCCAACTCATTGAAAGAGTGAACATAGCTGTGCAGAGTGGCGCATGTCTGTAATCCCAGTATTTAGAAGGCTGAGACAGGAGGATCGCAGGTTCAAGGCCAACCTCAGCAACTCAGTGACGCCTTCGAAACTTAGTGAGACTCTGTTTCAAAATAAAATAGAGCTGGGGGTGTAGTTCAGAGGTAGAATGCCCCTGGTTTCAGTCCCCAGTACCACAATAAAAATAAAAAGCGAGCATGTGTATGTGTGTATGTGTGCGTGTAAGTTTAACTATAGCTTTGTCGCCCACAAGTTCCCTTTGGGTCTCATCTTGAGGCACTTCGTCATTAAGCAATCTGGTTCTTTTGATTGAAGGGAAGTGTGGCATGGCTTTGTGATATAGGCTTTGAGTGCAAACTGCCTGGATTCAGACCCCAGATCTGCCACTGGCTCTGTGCCCTGGGTTGTTGGGACAAGCCTTCAAGGGGCAGTTACCAGATCTGGAGATGGGCTTGCCCTGGGGTGCTGGCATTTTGGGGCCATTGCAAGGAAATCTCATAGAACTCTTGCCCAATGCCTCATTTGTGTGGACCCTGAATGCTCTTCATTATTAGGTGATTTCAGTGTTAATGTAAAATATAACCTACCTCTTCCCAATGGGACCTGTCAGGGCAGAGCAGGATGGAGTCCATTTTGGTGAACAGTTCAGCAATCTACACCAGAGAAACCCTAGACTGTGCGGGGGCCGGGCAGCTGCAGGAAGGGGAGCCCACTGCCACCGCCGGCCCACCAGCCAGGGTCCATGTTTTCACATGGCCCCCACTCAAGAACTGTGTACGGTGGGACAAGTCCTTAATTGTCAAATTAATGCAGCATCCTCATTAAACACCAACATCGTGCCATCATTCGATTCAACAAATCTCGCTGGTCTCTCAGGTAATTCAGAGAACATGTAGCCTGGTCCCCACTCTTGGAAAGACCTAGGGCTATCTGGGGAAAGACAAGGCAGGGACCCATAGTACATGTTACAGCTGGGCTAATGGTGCTGGCAGAAAGGTTACTTAAGAAGAGAGTGATGGAGAATGAGTTGGAGGGGAGTGCATTTGGAATGGGGCTGTGGTGTGCAGAACAGCATGGGCATTCTACAGAAGGGACGGACCACTTGGGCAGAGGTTTGGAGCTGACAGGAGGGTATGTCTGGGCCTTTGCGATGACAAGGATCTGGTTGTGCCACTTGTTGGTGCGTGGCCTTGGGCACATGCCTTAACCTTTTATTTTTTATTTATTTTTTCTGCAGTACCGGGGGATTGAGCCCAGGGGCATTCTACCTCCGAGCTACACCCCCAGCCCTATTTTTTATTCTTTATTTTGAAACAGGGTCTCACTAAGTTGCGGAGGTCCTCACTAAGTAGCTGAGGCTGGCCGCGAACCTGCGATCCTCCTGTCTCAGCCTCCCAAGTACTGGAATTACAAGCGTGCGCCACCATGCCTGGCATCTTAACCTTTTAGAGCCTTTGTTTCCTCATCTGTAGGATGGGGCTGAGAACTGTACCTACCTGATGGGACTGGGGAGGGTGGAATGGGTCTAGTGAGGGGAGCACTTGGTGCCTGGAAAGCTTTGTCCCCTGTTGTTACCGATTTGGACTTGGCTCTGTATGTGGGGGGGCGGCTTCAGTGCTCCCTGTGGTCCTGAGCCCCTCTGTATTTGAGCTGGAGGTGGCGGGTACAGCCTTGCCCAGGGTGACTTGCACCTTGGGAGGGGACATTCACCTGCTGTGCCCCTATGTGCTCCCCTACCCCTGGCTACAGAGCCTAGCTGTTGCTCTGCAGACCCAGCAGCATATGCCCAGCTTGCAATTGTCTATGCCTGGAACACAGTCCGTGTGGATCCATGCATCCCCCTTCCTCACCTCCTGCAGCCTCTTCTCAGTGTCCCCTGATCAGCAGGGTCATCCTTGACCATCCTGGCCATGCAGCTCTGCAAGCTACTCTCCCTTCTTTTTTTTTTTTTTTTTTTTTTTTTGTGGTACTGAGGATTGAACCCAGAGACATTCTTACTTCTGAGCTAGTACACCCCCAGCCCTATTTTACTTTTTATTTGGAAACAGGGTCTCACTAAGTTGCAGAGGCTGGCTGTGAACCTGCGATCCTCCTGTCTCAGCTTTCCAAGTACTGGGATTACAAGCGTGTGCCCCCACGCCTGGATACTTTTTCTTCTGCTTTATTTAGCTTTGTAGCCCTCATCAACACTGGCTTTAGGTGTTTTCCTGCTTATAGTCCATCTTCTCTGCTCCGCTGGGTGAGGAGTGTCAGGAGGCACTTTGGTCCACAACTCAGTTTCCCAGTACCTAGCCAGGTGCTTGGCCAACATTGGTGTTCAGGAATGAATGAATGAATGAATGAATGAATGAATGAAAAGTTTGAGTAGGTGGGGCTTCCAAATGTTAATAGTATACCTGGTCTTTTTTTTAAATTTTTATTTCTTTTTTTTTGCAGTACTGGGGATTGAACGCAGGGGCGTTCTACCTCCGCGCTACACCCCCGGCCCTATTTTTTTTTTATGCTTTATTTTTGAAACCGGGTCTCACGAAGTTGCGGAGGGCCTCACTAGGTAGAGAGAGAGAGAGAGAGAGAGACAGAGAGGTAGAGAGAGAGAGAGGAGAGAGAGATCGATTGATCGATCGATCGATTGATCGCTTGATCGCGCGCGCATGCGCGCTGAGGTTGGCCGCGAACCCGGATCCTCCGGTCTCCGTCTCCCAAAATACTGGGATTACAAGCGTGCGCCACCACGCCTGGCTATACCTGGTCTTTTAATTCATCTGTTCGGACAATGCCTGAAAGTCTTCCTACTTCAGCATGGTGCAGGGGCCCAAGTGAGGATGCCCTGCTCCTGACTCCCAGAGCCCACCCAGCAGGACCCACAGAGCTGCTTAGTAGTCTAGGTCTGTACCTCCAAGGGATTGCTCCCACCTGTAAGCCCCCCTTACTGGTATAGTAAAATTTTGTCCTTTGTGCAGAAGCCTTTTGCGCATGCATGTGTCCCTCCAGTGCTAGCCAATGTGAGCAAGCAGGTTTGCAGGAAGGCAGGCTGTGGGAGGCTGTGCCTGTGTTTGTGGCCCAGGCAGCCTGTGGGAGGGAGTGTGCAAATACCCCAGTGTTTGGGTGGTGAGAGCACGTGGGCTCTGTCCCCAGGGGCTCCAGGTATGCCCCGTGGGGTCCCGCAGTATGGTGGTCCAGCCCTGTCCTCTGGACTTGGCACAGAGGGTCCATGCTGGCTTCACAGACACTGCCAGTTCCAGGAAACTCCCTGCCAGCCCTGCGTGGTGGGGGAGGGAGCCCAGGCTGATCCTGCCGGTTCCCTAGTGCTGGGAGCAGATGTGTCTGCCCCAGGGACAGCAGCGAAGAAAGTTCAAACCAAAGTGTGTTTGCTCACTATAAAAGAGAGGTCTGTGAGGGGGCCTGGGGCGGGGGAGGCTTGGGGGTGCTCTGCCAGAGGTTCTTACTGGGTCCACAGAGGCCATTGTATCCTGCTGGAGTGGGGGAGGAGAAGGAGGGTGAGGCAAGAACTCCGGGTGTGGAGCTGCATGGGTCATCTTTCCTGTGTTTTACAGCCTGCTCCCAAACGCATTTGCTTGCTGCTCCTGAAAGAGGCTGGGCCTGAAGGAGGTGGGGTCCCTTCCTGCTGGAGGGCTGGATTGAAGGGGCCCCACCCTGGGGGTTCCCGGATGACTGGCCAAGGGCTCAATGAAGCCAGCAGGAGGGGAGAGGAGGCAGGCGTGGTCCTCTCCAGCAGGCCTTCCGGCTGTTTGGAAGGCCCTGGCAGCCCCCCAGGCCCTTGAGCTTGAACCCCCCTTTGCGATCTGACCCTGGCCTGCTCCACCCCCTCCTTCTCTACACTTCTGGGGCTGGCCTTTCCAGCTCTGGAAGCTGCCCAAGAGCATATCTTTGAAGCACAGCAAAGGTTAGGGAGGAGGAAGACAGAAATGTTCTCTGGCTTGGGGGAGTGGGAGAGAGGAATCCCATGCATGCTCCATGGGAGCCCAAGGCAGGCCTGGTGGTGGCAGCCGCTCGACCTCCTCAGTGCCTGGCATGGCCTGCTACCCTCTGCTGGCCACCAGGCCCTGCACAAAGTGAGCCCTCTGCCTAGGCTGCAGGCAGGGAGCAGCGGCCCTTGTTTACAGCGGTGGTTTCAACCTTGGCTCACAAGGGTAAGAGCCAGTCAGGCCCTGCTATCCGCCTCTACAGGATGCGAGACCTCGTAATTGTCTTCAATTACAGACAGCACAGCCCTCAGCCCTGGCTTCCGACAGGAACCAGAGCCAAAGCTGATTCCATGGGGGAAGGAGGAGTGCCACCCAGCCCTTACTGTGCAGCTTGGGGGCTCCCCGTTCCCTCTGGGGCACCTCCACATGCCCACAGGCCCTGGAGTCCACCCCAGACCACCCCAGGCCCCATGCGAGCCTGTCCCTGTTGAACGCCGCCTTCTTTGTCTCTGCTCAGGATGAGACTTCTGTGAGCAGTGAAGACTTTGATATGAATGACTCCACATGGATGTCAGCTGACCCACACCTGGCCTCCAGCCTGAGTCCCAGCCAGGACGAGAGGATGCGAAGCCCTCAGAACCTCCACAGCCAAGAGGACGGTGAGTGCCCCCCCCACTGTGGGGGAGGGTGAGTGCCCCCCCCCCGGAGACTGTGGAGGAGGGGCCTGGCCCCCGCCTGACAGTGTTGTGGGCAGATTCTGGCTGCTGGAATCCAGGCTGAGGCCTCTGGGGGTGTTGTGGGGTGGCATTGCTGGACTTGGAGCCACCCCTGGTGTTTTCAGCATCTCCGCAGGCCCGCTGCCCCAAGCCCCAGTTCTAGAAAGATCAAGTTGCTCCTCCCAGAGATGGATGGAGAGAGCCCATGGGGGCTGTCAGCCTGTTTGTTTGCTCTGAGCTCGTGGGCTTGAGGGATATGGATTTCAAAGATGTCGTGATTTGGGCCTGGGAAGGTTAATGATGTGCCTGACCCAGAGCAGTTTAGCTGCCTAGCAGTGAAAATGAGAGCCGGGCCCCCGCGGCTCTGAGGAGGCTGGCTACAGAACAGGGTCACCTCATGAGCCACCAGCGACACGGTTGTCCACGTGCACTCCTCAGTGTCAGTGGCCAGTGGGGCCTGCACGGCTGCTTCTCTAGCCTCCCTTGGAATAAATGCTTTCTTCCTGAGGGTTGGAGGTCAGGTCCCAGAGGTCTACTCCAAAGCCCTGGTGGGAAGCCCCTTGGGTGGGGCTCCTGGCCCATCTGCCTTGGTGTGCCGTGTTGTGGGTGTGGTAGCACTTGTGGTTAGAGTGCTCTGGTGGGGTTCTGACTTCCAAGGGGGAGGCAATTGGAGGTGGGGGCAAACTGAAGCTGGGCCTGAGAGAACTGGGGTGTAGGGGTATAGGATCTGGGTATAAGAGCTGGCAATTAGGAGGGGTCGAAGGTCGGGTCTGGAATGCAGGAGGGAGGTGCAGGGTTAAAAAGGGGTGTAATGTTAACTCTGCAAAACGGGTTAGCCTTAGAGAGTAAATAAGGGGTAGGAGCCTTGCAGTTTGGGTCAAAGTTCATCTCCATGGCAGAAACCGCAGGCCTGCTTCCCCAGCGCCTTCCCAGCCTGAAATCCGGCTTTGTCTGGGAGGAGACCCAGCCTGCAAGCAGCTGGAGGTGTCTGGGCCCAGGGCTGGGGAGCCTGGGAGTGGCTGGGCGAAGACTGGGGTGCAAGGCTGCTGGGAAAGAAGAGGCTTTTGTGCTTTGTTGCCTCATGAGGTCAGCAAGACCCCCTCGTGCTGTGAGCCTCCAGAGCATGACTGCCTCCCAGCGTTCCCACGGGGGTGGGGATGGGGTGGGGGTGGCCACAAGCTGCCGGGGGATCTGGGACTGGGATGTGTCCAGCAACTGACCTCCCAGCATATCTGAGCTAATGATGAAGGCCTGAAGGCACACCTGAAGGCACACCAAGGGCCGTGCCAGCAACGCTCAGCCAAGGGCCGTCAGCTACACCTTCCCAAGCAGGGTCCAGAACATCTTTTTAAAAGTCCAGAGTTGCAAGACTATTCCCCCTACTCATGCCCAAAAAAGTACTTTGGTGGTTTGGGACCTGAGGACCAAGCACCAGCAGGTGGGGCTTCTGTGGGGCCTGGGACACCCTTGCCATCTTCTGCCCACTGCCAGAGGTTGGGTGATGATGCAGACATGAGAGACAGAGGCTGCTTCAGTTGTCCCCTAGCTGTCCACAGGAGCCCCTCACAGGCCATCGTGCCCCCCACCCCAGCCCCTGCTGGCTTGGCTGGGGGTGGGGGCTGAGGCAGACTGGCCTGCTAACAGGACAAGGGTGTTCATCATGCTGGACAGCCAGAGCTGGAGACAGGGAGGGTGGCATTGACCACGATACCACCAATTCAATTATTTAATCAGCAGCTGTATCTGGAGGCTCTGGCCTGATGTGCTAGCTGGAGGCCAGTGCTTGGTGCCGGGATCACGGGCCATGAGGAGGCCTGGATGGTTAGTCTGGTCTCTGCTGCCTCTTCTGGTCCTTTGGGCCTCTTGGTGACCCTGTGTCTACCCAAAGTGCTCCTGAAAGGGTTTGACCTGGAGTCCTGGTTCAGCTCTCCAGCCCTTCTTTTTGAAGGCGCAGACATGAGCTAAAATCTGGGTTCCCATGAGTGAGTCTGGCGGAGACTCTCAAGGGATTCAGGGTATTCTCATGTCCCCTCTTGTTGGTAAAAGACTAGGGTAGGGACAGAGCCCACAGGTAGCTCTGGTGTGCCCTGCGCTCTGCACCCAGCCGCAGCTCTGTTCGTGTGTCTTCATCGTGGAAGCCTCCCCCAGTTGCACTGACTCCCAGGTGGGCTTGGTGCATGGCCCAAATGAACAAACATTTATGGAGACCTGCCCCTGAGCAGGTCTGGAGGAGATGCAGGTCCATCCCTTGTTGGGGACAAGTTAGGGGTGGTGTTTTGTTTTGTTTTTTTCCAGTACTGGGAATTGAAACTAGGGCCTCGTGCATGCTAGGCAAGTGCTCTACCACTGAGCTACACCTCAGGCCTTTTTTTTGTGTGTGTGTGGTACTAGAGATTGAACCCAGAGGCATTCTACATTCGAGCTACACCCCCAGCCCAATTTTATTTCTTATTTGGAAACAGGGTCTCGCTAGGTTGATTTGAGTCTCACTACTTGCTGAGGCTGTCCTCAAACCTGCGATCCTCCTGTCTCAGCCTCCCAAGTACTGGGATTACAGGCATGCGCCACCATGCCCGGCAGCCCAGGCATTTTTTATTGAGATAGTCTTGATAAATTGCCCAGGCTGGCCTCAAACTTGTGATTCTCCTGCCTCAGCCTCCTGAGTAGCTGGCCAGCTACAAGTTGGGTTCTTTGTTCCTGAGGACGACTCCCCAATCTGAACACCTGGCTCTTTTTCCTTCACCAGCAGGGGTGAGACTCCCATGGCCAGGCCATGGCACATGTCACTCCTGTTGGCCAGTGGCACAGCCCAGAAGCACAGCCCAGAAGCACTTTCAAGAAGGCAGGTGGTTTGTGCAGATTACACCTGGTGGTTGATTAGTTAGGGCCCTTGTTCTTGTCCTTCTTCCTCTTTTTCCTCTTCCTCCTCCACTTTTTGATTTAACAGAGGCCTTGGCAGAGCAGTCCAGGGCTGAGTGTGCCGAGCCCACGTGTGAGGGGAGAGCGTGCCGGCTCTCATCCTGGGGAGGCATCTCAGAGGTGTTACCCGGGGCAGCACTTGTTTGCTCTGAACCACAGTTACACTGTGGCCCCCAACCCTGCTGCTGCCTGGGAGCCTCGCTCTCACAGACCTCTTTGTGGCATTTTCCCACACCTGTCACTGAGGGTCCCGTTCCTGGGACCCTGCAGTCAGGTGGTGGTGGCGAGCATCGCTCCCACAGTGCTCCCTCAGTCAGGACTGTGACTGCCTCTATGGGAGCTCAGCACTCCCAGCCCATCTTGCAGGGGAGGAAACTGAGGACTGGGGAGACTGGCTAGCCAAGAGAGGAAGGGACCAAGGCTCTCTTCTCTCTCCACTTTGGCAGGCACAGGGACAATGTACAAGGATCCCTACACAATCCGAGCACTGGCTCCACAGGCCAGCTCCTATCTCTGCTTCCTGCCCCCCCAAAGCCAAGGCCCCCCCAGACCCTCCACCAGGCCCTGGCTGAGGCTCAGGCTTTCTTTCGGGCCTGTCAGTGCTCTGGCACATGGGAGGTGCTTGGAAAAATACTCTGGTCTGGGAGTTGCTTTTGGGTGTGGACAGAGGGTGCCTAGGAGAAGCCAGCTCTCGACACTGTGCAGAGACAGGGGTCTGGCTTTGCTTTGGGGCCAAAAAGCACATGAGTCTGTCATGACACCCCATCTGTGGGGTTATCTGTTTCCTGCCAGTGTCTTCCCCTACACTGTCAGCACCCCAGGAGCTGGGACCCCAGCACCCAACACAGAGCCTGGCACAAGGCAGGTGCTGAGAAAGTGCTGGTAATGACCGAGTGGATGAAAACGTGAAGGTGTGCACACATGGGCAGGTGGGCCAGGAACAGCCTGGACTGGGACTTTGCTAATGCTGACCGGCAGGCGGGCCCCTCCGCCTTCCCCCTGATGAGCTTCATCAGGCCTCCCTCTGCCCCTTCCTGAACGGAAAATGTGAGGCCTGGCCTCCAGAAGGGAGGCATGGGGGCAGGGAACGGACATTACTCACCTCCCGGGTAGACAGGAAGCCAGCTCCAGAGGATAGTGGAGGGTCCTGCTTCCGCCTTCTGCAGGTTAGGTAGTGGGGGTTGCAGGGTGGGAACTAGCAGAGTCTTGGAGCACTTCAAGGCTCTCAGGTCCTCTAGCTGGGGCTTCTGGGGCCCACTGGACCTGGGAGCTCCCCTCATTAGGTCAGGATGAGGTGCCCAGTGCTTTCCTGCCTGCTAAGCAGAAGATCTAGGGTTCCCTGCCTGGTGCCTCCATGAGGCTGGACAGAGGCAGCGTGGGTCCTTTGGCCCTTTCAGGATTCCACACCAGTTTAGCCTTGTGGCTATTGAGCGCCAGGAAGTATAGGGCTGATAACCCATCACCTGCACCTCCAAGGAGTCCGTGGTGTGGCGGAAAAGGGACAGCCTGGAAGGTGGGCCTATCAGGCTGTGTCTTAGTAGGCATGTGTCTCGGTCTTCCCCTTATTTCCCAAGTATTACATTGGTTGTAGAAATTTTAGAAAAAAAATTTAAATACCAACATTTGGGGGCACACTTTTTCTCAGACTTTGCTGTGCACATGATCAAAACTTCATTTTCTTTTCTTTCTTTCTTTTTTTTTTTTTTTTTGCAGTACTGGGGATTGAACCCAGGGGCATTCTACCTCCAAGCTACACCCCCAACCCTATTTTTTTTTAATTCTTTATTTTGAAACAGCGTCTCACTAAGTTGTGGAGGGCCTCATTAAGTAACTGAGGCTGGCTACAAACCTGTGATCCTCCTGTCTCATTCTTTTTAAGAGAATGGCAGGAGTTGGGCATGGTGGCGCACATCTGTAATCACAGTACTTGGGAGGCTGAGACAGGAAGATCACAGGATCAAGGACAGCCTCGGCAAGTAGTGAGACTCTCATCAACCTAGTAAGACCCTGTTGGAAAATAAAAACAAGGCTAGGGTGTAGCTCAGAGGTAGAATGCCCCTGGGTTCAATCCCTAGTACCACAAAAAAAAAAAAAAAAAAGAGAGAGAGAGAGAGAGAGAATGGCAGGGCTGGGCGCAGTGGTGCATGCCCATATGATAACTTAGTGAGACCCTGTTTCAAAATTGAAAAATAAGCTGGGCATGGTGGCACATATCTGTAATCCTGGTACTTGGGAGGCTGAGACAGGAGGATCACAGGTTTGAGACCAGCCTCAGCAACTTAGCAAGACCCGGTTTCCAAATTAAAAAAAAAAAATCAAAAAGGGCTGAGGGTATAACTTGGAGGTAGAATGCCTCTGGGTTCAATTCCCAGTATAAACAAACAAACAAACAAACAAAGTAATATAGGCCCAGGGGTGTAGGTCAAGAGGTAGAACTCCCTGGGGTTCAATCCCCTGCTCCACCTTCCCCATAAAAAAAAAAAAAAGGCTGGTGGGGGTCCTGTCTTCTTGCAGCAGTTTGCCTCCCTTCCTGTTTCTGATGTGGATCCTCCGCAGTCTTGAAAGTTGTCCAGTCTGGAGGCCCCCGTCCAGCCCTGACCCTGTGGGCTCAGAACTCTGTTCCTCTCCCACAGAGGAAGCAGCTCTGCGGGGGAAGTAACTTGGTCTTCAAGAGCCAGTGTTCTGGCTCCTTCAGTGGAAGGACATCCTAGTCCCTGATTTTTGTTATTGCAAGCCTGGGCTTTATCGCCAGCCCCTCCATGGTATAGGTGCTCAGCACATGGCTTTGAGTGGCTGCTGGCTGACAGGACCAGGGAAAGGATCCTGAGCAGGAGGAAGGAGGACAGCGCTGAGTGCCAGGACTGGGGTTGCCTGGGTCACCCATCTCCAAAAGTTGCCTATGACCCTAAGCTCCACCCGGGAAAGGCAGGGCAGGGAAGCCAAGGCAGGCCAGAGGGATCGGAAGGGGTCAGGGCTACCTCTGAGGTCTCCACCAGACATGGCTTCCTATGGGCAGGACCAGTGCTCTCCTGTGGATCTTAATGGGTCCCAGTCTGCCCTGTCCCTGCAGTGTGGTCTCAAGCAAGTTGCTCGCCCTCTCTGAGCCTCAGCTCACGTCTGGCATGGCCAGGGTGGCTATGACCATTAGTCCTGGTGTGTCCTCAGGAGCTTTGTCAAAAGGCCAAGGCTTCCTGCCTCCTGGCTCTCACTGCCTTTGGGTGGGGCCCTCTACTACTACCCAGAAATGCTAACTGGTGGGCTGGGCCGTCCCTGGGGAGCAGGTGGGGCTGCTCACCCTGGCTCAGTATGTACAGCATCGCTGCCTCTCCTTTCCTCTTTGGCTGGAGGCCCCCACCCAGCCCTGGGGGTCCCTCTCTCTAGGTCCCCTTCTCCCTGGTCCCTGTGGGGAGGTACCGGGAAGCATGCAGGTCTAGCTCTGCCACCCCCAACCCAGGCTCAGACCCTGTGTCTGCACCCTTCTCACTGTGGCCTTGGATGAGTCACTTCTCTCTGCACCTCCCCACCCTGGACTCCCCTCTCTGGGCTGGTGGTGGGGTTCTTGGCCTGCCAGTGCCCTCAGACTGTGAGGCTGTGGGGGTCAGGGACCCTTAAGGACAGATGCCCTCCACCTCTCCCAGATTCTCTGAGCTCTCACCAGACCCACTTGGTCCAGCCCTGCCTCCTCAGCCCCTGGGCCTGTGGGGGGCCACATCCTCCCACATGCAGATAGGTGCTCCTGCTCCTGCTCTTGGCCCCTAGAGTCTTGCTTCTTTGGAAGGGGACCTGGCCAGGAGGGCCCTTAGTGATAGCCAGGCATGGGCATACACAGCTTGCCCTAGTATCACCCGAGTTCCTGTCCCACCTGCTGCCACATGTCCAGGGCTGGGCCAGGGACCCTGAGTCCCTGAAGGCCCTGCCTCTTGAACCCCAGCCATTCCATGCTCCGAGGCCGGTAGGCGGCCAAGTGGGCAGCTGCGAGGTCACTGCCATCCAAGGGGAAGCAGCCAGGCAGCAGCCTTATGTCCCTGGCCCTGAGGAGCGTTCCCAGCAAGGGGTCAGGGGTCAGGCAGGTGCCCGTGGGGAAGGGGTGAGTGGGTATTGGGCCAGGACATTTGGGCTCAGAGGCGACCACCCGCTTCAACCCGCTGCCCTGGCCACTTCTGTTTTTTTCCTCAGTCAGTGCCCCACCTTTCCATGGGCTTGGATATTCTTGGGTTGGAACAGCTCCCTCCCCACTAGGGCCCCAGAGCTCCTGACCTGTGGATCCAACATTCATGGTGGGGCACAGTCCTGGTTACTGTCACGAGGGGGGAGGATCAGGCCTCCCTGGGATGGCCTCCAAAGGGCTTTTCCCACACTAGGCGGCTGTTCTCTTTTCCTTCCTCTCTTTTCTTTTTTCTTTTCTTTATTTCATGAAATGAAGTCTCACTTTCTTTTGAAAAAAGAACTTTGGGAGGCGGAGACCGGAGGATCCGGGTTCGCGGCCAGCCTCAGCTCGTGCGCTCTCTCTCTCTCTCTCTCTCTCCTTAGTGAGGCCCTCCGCAACTTCGTGAGACCCAGTTTCAAAATAAAGTATAAAAAATAGGGCCGGGGGCGTAGCGCAGAGGTAGAACGCCCCTGGGTTCAATCCCCGGTACCGCAAAAAAAAAAAAGAAAAAAGAAAAGTGAGGACTTGAGCTCTCGATCTTCCTGCCTCAGTCTCCCAAGTAGCTGGGATTCCAGGTGTCCGCAGTAGGCTTTTAAACAGCCTTTTCTTCCCCACCTGTGTATCCTGACTCTCCATCACCCTGGCCCTGTTCTCCGAGGTGAGGCTGGCACTGGGCCTGGGCCTCCTTCACCCCCTTCCTTCTAGAGCAATAGCTTTTTGCTTCTATCCAAGGGCCCAGATATCTACGTGCCCACATGAGTGGAGAGGCAGTGGCCTCCTCCCCTCCCCCAGGAGCAGATCATAGGGCTCAGGCCCTTCCGGGGATTGGCCATGGGCCACGCAGCAGTCCCGGATCACAGGAAAGTGTCCATCATCAGCTGGGCTGCAGGAGGCACAGACAATGCCAGGCTGTGCTGGTCCCCAGCCCACCAAGGGGCAGAGAGGCTGGGAGACAGCACCGAGAGATCCCTTTATCCCAGGAACAGGCGGGGCCTGCACAGCCCTGGCCTTGTCCAGACAGAAGAGCAGGACAGAGTAAGATAGTAGAGCAGGGCAGGCTCTCAGGCCTGAGGAGTGGGGTTCACCTACTAAGAAATGGGCATCCCCACCTGGAGATTGGCCTGGGCCTATGGGGCCATCTGCAAATCAGAGCCCTGACCCTCACCCAGGATGCATCAGAGCCCCCTTTATCGACCCTTATGGAGCAGGCCTCTCCCCTGTGCTGGAGAGAGGGGGTACCACGGCCTTGAGCCTGTCTGAAGGCGACTGTCCCACGAACCAGGAAGTGACTGGGGCCACGTTGGCGTCACTGCCCTGACCTAAGGACTGGGATGCACCAAACTTAGACTGGCTTCCGGGAGGACTGTAGAAAGCCTGCCAGGGGCCCTTAGATACTACAGACACGCGCGCGCGCACGCGCGCACACACACACACACACACACAGCCCTGCCCCGTGAATCATTCACACCTGTTAGCCTGCAGTGGCTCTGTTTGCTCTCAGAACATATGATTCATTGGGGGCGGCAGGCAGGAGGCATCTGGGCTAGAGCTGTGCATGTTGAATTAATGTTCATTTCTCATGCCTATGCTTGTGGGGGCGGGGGGGGGGCGGCAGGGGCAGCGAGGATGTCAGGCCTGGGGGGAAGCCGACCAGGAAGTCCATACTGGGAGCGTTTCCTCTGGGCATAATTGGCCAGTGTGTGTTGGGAAGTCCAGGATATGGGGCAGGGGTTTATCCCATAGTACAGATGGGCAAACCGAGGCTTTGGAGACTCCCAGAGGCCCAGGAACACTATGCATGGGCGGGCGGGTAGGCTCAGGACTTCCCTGGGAGCTTCTGGCTCTGCATTAGTGTCTGTGTGAAGGGTGGCTATGCAGATCAGGCACAATGAGTTACTTAGTGCCTGATACTAAGTAACTGGCCTGGGCATCCTTGGTGTCCATCTCCCACTGAAGGTGGCCTGGAGGGAGGCATCCCCAGGGCCACCTGCCCCAAGACCCGACTCTGCAGCTTGGATGCCTCTCCAAGGGCCTGGGCTTCGGGGTCCCTGTAGAGAGACACAATATAGATTTTAGGGGGAATCGAGGTCTGTGCCATCTAATAGAGATGTCACCCATAGCTGCTGAATGACACTGAGGTGCAGGGAACTGGTGCTGCCCTGGATATCAGTGACCCAGTGTGAAAAAAAAAAAGGCAAAACATCTCAATTTTATTGATCACTTGTTGAAGGGATTTTTTTTTTTTTTTTTTGCGGTACTGGGGATTGAACCCAGGCGCATTCTACCTCTGAGCTACGCTCCCAGCCCTATTTTATTTTTTATTTTGAAACAGGGTCCCACTAAGTTGCGAAGGGCCTCACTAAGTAGCTGAGGCTGGCCGCGAACCTGCAATCCTCCTATCTCAGCCTCTCAGGTACTGGGATTATAAGCATGCACCACCACACCCGGCTTGAAGGGATATTTTGGATATGTTGGGGTAAATTAAAAAATAAAATAAAATAGATTTGATTTGTTGGGTTTGTGTGTGTGTGTGTGTGTGTGTGTGTGTGTGTGTGTGTGTGTAGTACTGAGGATTGAACCCAGGAGCATTCTAACCTCCAAACTACATCCCAGCCCTTTTTATGTTTTTGTTTGGAAACAGGGTCTCGCTAGGGTGCTGAGAGTCACTATGTTTCTGAGGCTGGTCTCGAACCTGCAATCCTCCTGTCTCAGCCTCCCAAGTACTGGTATTACAGGTGTGCACCACCATGCTCCACCTGATTTGTTGTTTTATCTTGAGACAGGGTCTCACTAAGTTGCCAAGGCTGCCCTCCAATTTGCAATCCTTCTGCCTCCTCCTCCAATTCCAAAGTAGCTGGGATTATAGGCATGTACCACCATGTCCATCTTTAAAACAAATTATTAAGCCAGGCATGGTGGCGCACTCCTGTAATCCCAGTACTTGGAAGGATGAGATGGGACAATCACAGATTCAAGGCCAGCACAAGGTAACTTAGCAAAACTCTGTTTCAAAATAAAGAAAGGGCCTGGGGCTGTATCTCAGAGGTAGAATGCTCTTGGATTCAATCCCCAGTACCACAATAAATAAATAATTTAAATAAATAAGATTGATTTCTTGCCTAGTATGTACAAGGTCCTGGGTTCAATACACAGCACTGCAAAATAAATAAAAATTTCAACTCCTTGTCTTTCCTTTTTATTTATTTATACTTAATTTTTGTGGTACTGGGGATTGAACCCAGGGGCATTCTACCTCCAAGCTACACCCCCAGACCTTTTTATTTTTTATTTTGAAACAAGTTCTTGCTAGGTTGCTGAGACTCTTACTATGTTGCTGAAGCTGATCTCAAACCTGCGATCCTCCTGTCTCAGCCTCCTGAGTACTGGGATTATAGGCGTGTGCCACCACACTTGGCAGTCAGGACAGCATTGCTCCTGACTCTGAGACCTAGGTGTTGGCACCTATTTGAGTTGCGAGGCAGTTTGGTGTTGCCCACCTATGATCTCAGCTACTCAAGAGGCTGAGACAGGAGGATCACAAGTTTGAGGCCAGCCTGAGCATCTTAGCGAGACCCTGTCTCAAAATAAAGAATAAAAGGGCTGGGATTGTAGCTCAGTGGTAGAGTGCCCCTGGGTTTAATTCCCAGTACCAGCCAGTTGTGGTGGCACACTCCTATAATCCCAGTACTTGGGAGGTTGAGACAGGAGGATCACAGGTTCAAAAACAGCCTCAGTAACTTAGTAAGGCTCTCGGCAACTTAGCAAGACCCTGTTTCCAAATAAAAAAAAAAATAGAGCCGGGCATGGTGGTGCACACTTGTAATCCCAGTATTTTGGAGGCTGAGACAGGAGGATTGCAGGTTCGCGGCCAGTTTCAGCAACCTCGTCAGGACCTCTGAACTTAGCGAGACCCTGTTTCAAAATAAAAATAAATAAATAAATAAAATGGGGCTGGGGTGTAGCTTGGATGTAGAATGCCCCTGAGTTGAATCCTCAGTACCACAAATAAATATATATATGGGCTGGGGGTATAGCTCGAAGGTGCCCCTGAGTTCAATCCCCAGTTTTACATACATAAAAAATAATAATTCCTAGTACCACAAACAAACAAACAAACAAAATGAATCACAGTACGCCTGGCCTACGGAGTGCCCAAGGCATGCTGGAGAGAAGGCAGGTGGCACTACCTAGAGGTAGCGTGGCACTCCCTGGCACCTTGCCAGGCCTGGTCAGACTGTGTACTGCAGGGCCGAGCAGGGGTACTCAGGAGGGGCAGCTGGGTGGGCAGCAGGGGCCTGAATGCCCAGGTGGAGAATGCAGGCCTCATGCAGCGGGGCAGATGCCCAGTGTGCCCTCATCACCCAGAATGGTGGAATCCCCACGTCCCCCACCTGACCCCTGAGCCTCTCCCGCCTTGCCTTCCGGGAGGAAGAACTGGGTAGCCTGCCAAGAGCCTGGTGCTCCTTGGAACTATGCATCATGTAAACATGGCCGAGGCCACTGGCCTTTGTCAAAGCGAGCAGTGGGGGGGGGGTCCTGGTAGGTGCGTGCCCCAAATTCAGAGCAGTCAGTGCCCCTGCCTATTGCCCAGAGCTGCACTCCAGGTGCCCACACCTTCCTGGTGGTCTTGGGGGCTGCTTCTCCAGCATCCTTCCTCTCCTCACGGCTCATGTCTTTTGTGTGTGAATTATTGATGCTCCCTCCTCTCCCCTGCCTGGCTGCTGCTGTGACGGAAGCCTCATCATGCAGCCCCACACCTCTGGCCACAGGAGGCAGCCCACATACCGGGCATGTGGCTCCTGTGGCCTTGTGCCCAGCTCATGGTCCCAGGGGTGGTAGGCCTTCTTGCTTTCCCCAGCCTGGCCTTGGGGCTGGTGTTAAGTCACCCACCAGGAGAGGGGACCACTGGCTGTGGCCCCAGAGCCCAGTGTGGTGATTGGTGGCTCGCACAGAGCCAGGCTTGTGTGGGCTGCGGGGCGCTGGCGCCCACATAAGGGCATTGTTTGCTGAGGTAAAAGGAGTTTTTGTCTCCTTCTGGAGATGGGACTGAGGGAAGAACAATTTCCCCCATTCATCACTAATTTCCCCCTTTGAATAGGAGCACATTGCCCCCACGTTACAGTAGATAGGCACAGCAGGCCTTCCCTGCCCGCAGGCGTCCTGGGCACAGGTGGTGGGCTCTGGATCCTCCCCAGACCAGGAGCCGCCTTCTGCCGGAGCTGGGAAGGCTTGGTTTTGTTGAAATGTCCATAAAGGGCGTGTCCCCTGTTCCCCAGGCCCTCAGGGCTCACCTCTGTGTATTTGCATGGTCACAGGTGGGGGCAGCCCGCCTCAGGTGGGGTGCCCATCCTGGAGGATCCTTCTGGCACAGAAGCAAGATGAGGACCAGGTGGGGACAAGAGTGTCATCTGGGCACCCTTGGACTTCACTTCAGCTTCTCATCTGAGGTGGGTCCAACCAGAATACCTGGCCTGCCCAGAGAACACCTGGGCGGAGGCCAGCACCCCTGGGAGGAGCCAAACACCAGGCTGGGCCTTTAGTGCGCAGGGCCAGCTGGGTTTTCTCACAGTCATAAAGTGTTGGAACCCAAGAGGGCGTCAGCGGCAACTCCCTGTCCTGCAGCAGATAAGGGGGCGGGAGGCCTCCGTGCTCAAGGTCAGGGAGACGGAAGCCTGCTGCCGCCCGCTGCGGCTGCGTGCTTTTCTGCTGGACTTGGGTGCCTGTCCATAGCTCTCTCCATTTGCGTCTGGGGAGAAAGAATCAGGACGAGTCAGAACCCAGCTGCTTCCACTTTCTCCAGATAGGGGAGTGTGGCGGTCGGGGCCAGCCTCAGGAGGTGCCAGGTGTCTCAGGACCAAATGGAGGAGGCAGGTGCCTGCTCCCAGGTCCCGTCCCTCAGCCCCTGATTACTCCGAGACCAAACCAGACACGTGACAAACCCTGGCCTCCAGCCAGCTTCAGCAAGAAGGAAATTACTGGGCCTCCTTTGGTTTTGGCACAGATGCATTCAGGTGGTTTGTGGTGCTAGCCTGTTGCCTGCTCTGCCCAGCAAGCTCGGCTGCCCCAGGTGGAGAAAGCCCAGGACTGGGTTTCATGGGTCCAGCTTGGTCAGGTGCCATCGTCAGCCACTGCGATGGGCTGTGGTGACTGGCCAGGCGTGGGCACGTGCTAACCCTGGGGAAGCCTGGAAGACTAGGGTGCCCCCAGAGGAAGGGGGTGGCTTTGGGGGAGCAGGAAGGATGTAGGTCCACCTGATACAGCTCTGCCAATCCTAGGCCCCCAGGGCTGGGACAGTTTATGTGGGAGCTGGGCACAGGCCACAGACACAGTAAACACAATAGTGTTATGAGAAGATGATAAACATGTTGGAAAAAATAGATAAAGAGGTCAGTGTGTCAGTGGGGGCATGGGCTGGTCAGGAGAGGTCTCACTGAGATGGTGACCTTTAAGCAAAGCCCCAGAAGTGAGGGAATGGGCCCAGGAGATGGCCCAGGACAGGGCAGCACGGGCAAGGGCCTGGGCCTGCCAGGACCACAGCCATTGCTCCTGGGGCCTAAGGACAGAACTGCCTCCCCTAGAGCGGCGCCTCAGCCCCGCTCCATCAGAGGGCTCAGCTCGCACCCTGGGCCTTCTCCCATAGTACCAACCCTCACGCCACCTTCTGTGGTGTGGGCTCTGCAGAGGTGCTGTCCAGAGCTGGTGCCAGGGTGGAGCTGGATCAGGCAGAGAGGGCTTCCCCAAGGAAGGTGAGCCTTGAAGGGTGAGCACAGCATGCCAGGTGGAGCCAGGGTGGAAGAGCAGGTGGCACCCTCCTTGGAGCCCCATCTCCTCTAGAGCCCCATATTTGGTTTCCCGCTTGCTAGAGCAGGAGTCCTGAGAGCAGCAACCCGTCTTTTTACTGTTGTCCCAGTGCCTACCCTGGGCTGCCACCCAGCAGGTGTCCAGGAAAGGAGGGGGCGAGGCGGGAGCAGGTCTCCCAGGCCATCTGTCCTCCCCCAACGCCCCATCTCTGATTTGGTGCTGCGCTAGACTCTGGGGCCCCAGAAACCCACGCTCCAGTCTGGGAAAGACTTGGATGTAGGAAGTAGGTGAGTGTCAAGTAAGAAAACGTGGAGGCGGAGGAAACTGGCTCATTGGGGTTTTGTGTGGAGTGCCTAGTCCTTACAAGTCCAGTTTTGCTGGTGGGAGAGCCATTTTGAAGGGAAATTGGGTCACCAGGAGAAGCAGCCTCTTCAAGGTCACAGGCTGGCGTCCACCCTACTCACAGCTCCTCTGCATTCTGCTACAACCTGGTGGCCTCTCCAGTTGTCACATCATGGGCCACCTGTACCTGGATTGCATGGGGACAGGCTGTGCAGACCTTGGCAGGATTGGGAACCGCAGGCTTTTGTGGGTTTTTTTTTTTTGGGTTGTCACTCAGATGTGGCCTCTGTGTGTGTGTGGCTGGCTTTTCCTGTGTGCAGCACAGGTAAATGGGGACCCATGGACACACTCAGATTTTAGTTTTTGTTTTGTATATGTATGTGGTAAAATATTTATAACATGTCAGACACAGTGGCACATGCCTGTAATCCTAGTACTTGGGAGGATGAGACAGGAGGACCACAGGCTTGCGACCAGCCTCAGCAACTTAGGAAGACCCTATTTCAAAATAAAAAAATAAGCCGGGCACGGTGGTACACGCTTGTAATCCCAGTACTTGGGAGGCTGAATCAGGAGGATCGCAAGTTTGCGGCCAGCCTCAGCTACTTAGACCCTGTGCAACTGAGTGAGATCCTGTTTCAAAATAAAGAATAAAAAAAAAATAGGGCTGAGGGTGTAGCTTGGAGGTAGAATGCCCCTGGGTTCAATCCCCAGTACTGCAAAATAAAATAAAATAAAATAAAAACAAAAGGCTGGAATGTAGCTTAGCGGTAGAACCCTGAGTTCAGTGCCTAGAACCCTAAGTTAAAATATATGTATGTAAAACATAAATTTGTCATCTTAACCCTTTTTAAGTGTACAGTTCAGAAACATTAAATGTATTCACAGTGCTGTGCAACCAGCACAGTTTTCCAAAAGTTTTTCATCTCTGCACCCATTAAGCACTAATACCCTGTTCCCTCCTCTCCCCCATTCCAAGTAACTTCTAATATACTTCCTGCCTCTAGGAATTTGCTTATTCTAGATATTATATAAGTGAAATCATTCAAAATGTATCTTTTTGTGTCTTTTATTTTACTTGGCATAATGTTGTTCTTTTTTGTCTTTTTGTGATACTGGGGATTAAACCCAAGGATGTTCTACCTCTGAGCTACACCGCCAGCCCTATTTTATTTTTTATTTTGAAACAGGGTCTCACTAAGTGAATGCATGCTGACCTTGGAGTCTGCGATCCTCCTGTCTCAGCATCCCAAGTACTGGGATTACAGGTGTGCACCACCATGCCTGGCTTAACTTTAATATTCTTGTATGTCTGTGTGTATATGTTGTACCGGGGATTGAACCCAAGGGCATTCTACCTCCAAGCTACACCCCCAGTCTATTTTTACTTTTTATGTTGAAATAGGGTGTCGCTAAATTGCTAAGGGTCTCGTGAATTGCTAAGGCTGTCCTTGAACCTGGGATCTTCCTGTCTCAGCCTCCCAAGTACTAGGATTACTGGCACACACTACTTTGCTGGGCTAGCATGATGTTCTTAAGGTTCATCCACATTGTAGCATTTATCCAAACTTCATTTTTATGGCTGAATAATATTCCATGTGTGAGCAGATCACGTTTTGCCTATCCATTTATTTCTCAAGGCTTTTCAAAATTTAATCAGACACCAGTGTTTCTTTTTTGTGTTTTGTTTTGTTTTTTGTTTTTTGTTTTTTTTGTTTTTGGGCGGTACTAGGGATTGAACCCAGGGACATTCTACCTCCAAGCTACACCCCCAGCCCTATTTTTTATTCTTTATTTTGAAACAGGGTCTCACTAAGTTGCAGAGGGCCTCACTAAGTAGCTGAGGCTGGCCGTGAACCTGGATCCTCTTGTCTCAGCCTCCCAAGTACTGGGATTACAAATGTGCGCCACCACGCCCGGCTAGACACCAGTGTTTCTAAATCTGGATATTAACATAATGGTACAGAGTTCCAGTTTCTCCTAAAAGCTTGAATACATGGCCACATGAGGTCTGCGCTCCTGGTGCCTCAGGAGTCTAATCAGCCCAACCAACTGCGTCCCTTACCAGACCGAGGAGGCATCTGTGGACAGGAAGGTGGGTGCCACCATTGGAGCCAGCTTCTGTGTTCCCTGGCCAGGCCACATGGGTCCAGAGCCCTGAAGCAAAGGTGTCAGCAGCCTCCGCCACCAGGCTCTGACCAGCGTGGGGCCCCAGCAGCATCATAGGCCTCCTCAGGGGCTCCTAAGCCACTTCCTAGTTCATGCCCAGTGTGAGCCAAGGGGCCTATCTTCCTAGGGAAACCCTGGACAGAGAGGCAGATGATGGAGTGCCGCCTCTGTCTCCATTCAGGGTGTGACACTGCAGCCAGCCTGGGCCCCATGCCCATGGTGAATGCAGTGACCATTGGCACGGTGCCCGCCAAGGAACAGCTCCTCCTTCCAGAGGACTCATAGGTCCCTCTGAGGTCAAGCAAGTCACCAGCAAGGTGGGCTAAAAACAGGCCACTCATGGAGCTCAGGTGATCAGGTGGGACATATCCATCCTTGTCCTCCGGCGCTCCTCGGCCCCAGCAGAAGCTCCTGCACCTCAGGCATGAGTTTCATGGGGAGGATCATTGTACCTCCTTCCCAGGGCAGTGTGGAGCCAGGCCTCGAAGGCTGATGGAAAGGGACTCTACTGAAAATAGCGTGGCAGACAGCGCCAAACACAGACTAGAGACTCACCCGAGGCCCAGTGGAGGCCTTTGGGGGGCTTGGCTGGGAGGTGGCAGAGGTCATGAGGCCCAGGGCACACGGGCAGTGGGTCATAGGAGGGTTGCACCCATGGCAGCTGAGTAGGCCGGGGCTATAAAAGGGTGTGGCCGGGAAGAGGGAGGGTTGGGTGTGGTTTGGCAGGTGGAGGGCAGCTGGCATCCCTTCCCATAATTCACTTTTCAAGTTACCCATGAGGTTCAGTAGTGTGCACCAGGTCCCCCAGAGGACTGACACCCTGACCATAGTCATCACTTTGTTTCTTGGCCTGGGACAGGGCCAATACACAGTAGGTGCCCAGTAAGTACTGCCAGGCAGTACTACAGTTCATTCTACAAACGTTGAGGCTGGTTGCTGGAGATACTGCCAGAAGAAAACCAGACCCATCTCGGGGAGAGGGAGGTATTCAGTGAGGTCCCAAGGTAGCTGGGGACAGGCCTGGATGAGGGGGAACTGCGCGAGAGCTTGGAGCATAGCCCATAGGAGGATGGAGGGAGCCCTGGAGCCCGGCTGCCTGAGGAGGAGGAGGAGGAGGAGGAGGAGGCGGTGCCGGCAGAACAGCAGCTTGGCCCAGGGGACCTGCGGCAGTCAAGGGGGAGGGGTGCCCCTGTGCTGTGCTTTTCCCATCCCCCTCTGCCCAAGGCCCTGGCTGCTTGATGGGCAGCCTGGTCCCGCCTCTGGGCAGCTGGGAGACCAGCGATTGGTTGGGGCTCCAGAGAGCCGCTTGGTCGCCATGGGGACGTTCAGGAGGCGCGCGTGCCCTGTGCCCAGCACCCGGGACTAAATCTTCATAATCTCCTCACTGGGAGAGTGGGGGTAGGGTCCAGCACGACCCTGGTCTGGGGGAAGGGGTGGCCTGGGACATGGTCCCGGGCTCCCTGTGGCCACGCCTCCCCCATCCGGCACCTGGGCGCCACTGGGAACCACACGGGTATTCACCTGGCAGTGACCCCTGGAGTCCCAGCATAGCTTGGGCCTCTGCCGTCTCAGTTGATCAAGCAGGAGGCTGCGGCGAGTGGGAAGAGAGGCCTGGAATGTATCTGAAAATGTCTGTCCCCTGTGTTAAGGGTTATTCTCCCAGACCTGGCAGGCAATGCCAACTGTCCACAGCAGGGGGCATCCCACCTCAAGAAAGCAGGGATGCCCACTAAGGTGCAGAGGGCACAAACCCCAGCCCTGGCATGAGATGTCCAAGGCCACTTGGCCATGCAGGGAGAGTGGGGGGTCCTGTGTCTGCACACAGGCTGCTGGGATGGGCCTGCATGCAGGGAGACTGGGTGACTGCTGGTCACCATGGAGCCACCCCCTCCTCCCTCCGGCAGAGGAAGGAGAAACTCTAGAGCTGGCCGTGGGGAGGGGACCCAGAGGGTGGGAAGAAGCAATCCTGCAGCCTCAGAAGGTGTCCAGCAACCTCTGGCAGGCCATTCACTCCCGGACCCTTGAAGTTGGGCCACCTCGAGCCTGGATATGGCAGGTGTGGGGTTGGAGGCAGGGGTCTCTGTGCTCCGCACGTGCTCTGCCACGGCCAGTCAGCTCCTAATGGCCCCGCTGTTTTGGCAGAGGAACCCTGTCCACCTCAAATCCTGGAGCCTCTGGTGGGCAGAGAAACACACATCTGTTTGCTGGGAGGGTCACACAGGGTCCTGCCTAAGCAGGAGGCTGGGGCGGGGAGAAGAGAGGCTAGGACTTGTTCACGGGGGCTACCGTGGCCACCATACTTACTCATCTGGGTCATGGGGACAGTGGATGTGGGGCAGGGCCTCACGCCTGGCCTCTCCTTCCAGACGACTCCTCCTCCGAGAGTGGCAGCGGCAATGGTTCCTCCACCCTGAACCCATCCACCTCGAGCAGCACACAGGGTGACCCCGCCTTCCCCGAGATGAATGGCAGCGGTGCCACCGCCCCCATGGACTTCGCTGCCACCACCGAGGACCAGCCCATCAACCTGTGCGACAAGCTCCCAACGGGCACTGCGCTCGGCACACCCTCCTACACATCTGACGGCTGCAGCGCCGATGGGCTCCGGAGCCGTGTCAAATATGGGGTGAAGAGCACACCTGAGGTGCGTGGGCTGGGGCCCGAGTCTCCGTGTCTCTCTGAACTAGCAGGTTGTCATGAAGCTGAAATGAAATCATATATATCCAGAGTGTAGCAGGGGCAGCCCACGTGTGGTGTCGAGCCACGCGCCAGTTTTCCTGGAGGCTCTGGAGTGGGAGATGGCCTGGTGTGTGCCCGAGCAAGGACCCTGGTCTCTGAGCCTAGGTCCTGTGAAGTGGGGCTGATGGTCCCTGCCTGGGTAGAGATGGCAGCTGATGTGTGTGCCTGTGACCTGACCCTTCCCTGGGACAGTCTGCTGTGAAAACAACAGCAAGCGACACATCAGCATAGAAGCACATGGCCGCACACTTCTGGGCTACTCTGCTTGCCTGTCCCCATTTTCCAGATGGTATAGAAAAAGGGTGAAGCCCCAGGGAGGCAGGCAGTAGGGCTCCCTTGACCAGGCTGTGGGGCAGGAGGGCGGCCCCGCCCCACCCTCCCCGCCCCACACCTTCCCAAGCTGCTGCCAGGCCCTCAT
This sequence comes from Glis glis, assembly GCA_004027185.1. Classification (NCBI taxonomy): domain Eukaryota; kingdom Metazoa; phylum Chordata; class Mammalia; order Rodentia; family Gliridae; genus Glis; species Glis glis. Next base: position 18,989 of record PVJS01010394.1, on the reverse strand, counting down.
GGTTTCTAGCAGTAGAGCAGGACAGCGCCGGTGGACCTCGTACAGCCCTGGGCTCCAGCCACCTATCCCTGGAAAGGTTCTTCCCCTACCTGGACCAGTTCCTCTTCTGCAGAGGCTAGCTTCCGACGGTGTCTCATAGGAGAGTTTGGTAGGAAGGGGTGATGCCAAGTTGTCACTGTGTCTAGCTCAGGCTGTGGGAATCCAGCTGGAAGCAGTCCTGGCCAGCATGCTCTGGCTGGGTGCAGGGACAGGCAGAGCTGTCCTTAGGTGAGAGTGCATTTTCTTGGCAGGGCCCTCTAGTCATTGCCACAATGGCCACAGGTTACAGGAGTGGGTCTGAGGCTCAGACACCAAGGAAGTGAGATGGGCGCATGAATGTTTCCAGTAGCTCTCTTGCGGTCTTCTCTGGCCTTGGTAAAAGATTTGGCTAAGGAGTAGCTTGTAAATGTGACTTGCCGAGGCCACGTAGCCAGCTGGTGGCCAGCATGACTCGCAAATCATTTGGCCCCATATTGTGAGTCTGGGGGCTAGGATTCTGCCCCCTTTAAGTCTGTGCACAAATAAAGAGATGGGCAGCGACCAGGATGCTGGGAGGATCATTCTGTGGTCACCAGGAGAGAGGAGAGAGGCCTGGGGGCAGCAGGGCTGCAGGAGTGGGGTGCCAGGCCATGGCAGCATCACAGCATCTGACCCTGCAGCTGAGTGTCACCAGGGCCTCACTTACCCACTAGATGCCAACCCCTTCAGATCAAAGACTGTGAAGTCCAGACATGCTGTAGGCACAAGGTTTCTAAAAGGCAAATGATAGTGGTCCCAGAGTAGGGCCCTGTCAGGAGGACGGGGGCAGGAGACAGGTGGTGTGGGAGCTGGGCCACGAAAGGCAGCACTCTGGGAGGATAGTGAGCAGAGAGGAAAGTGGGGAGCTGAATTCTAAGGAGAGCCAGCTGAGGGGCCTGTCGAGGGAGGAGCGGGCACCGGAGACAGGGCTGGAGGAGCCCTTTGTGGCTGTAGGGCAGGCAGCGCTAGGCAGGCTGGGTGTGGTTCCTTCTCCGCTTTCTGCACATTCTCACCAGGGCTCATGGTGTCTCCTTGGGGGACAGACGGGGCAAACCCAGCCTGGGAGCTCTGGGATACACTTTGCCTGACGGACCTATCGCCTTGACTGGCTGTCTCCCCAGCCCATCTGCTCCTCCACAGACGGCACACTTGCTGCTCTGGTGACAGCTCGACTCAGCTGCAGCCCCTTGGGGATCAGGGAGGAAAACCCCAAGGGCAAAGCAGATCCTGGCACACAGAAGAGCCGGGTGGGAGTCCTTTCTGTGTCCCTCACACAGCGCAAGCGGTCCTGGTGTGGTCACCGCTACTGAGGGAACCACTGTCCCTTGCCCAACGCCTCTGGGGAATGAGGTCTCTGCATGTGCTGCTGCGGCCAGTCCTCCCCGTGCAGCCCAGGGATGCAGGGAGTGGGGGACCTCGCAGCTGTGGCTTGCCACCCTGATCGCCAACGCACCATGGCCCATAGACCACCCAAGGGTTAGCGGCAGCCGTCTGATCCACCTCTGCCCTCCCTCCAGTCCCCCCCCTACAGCTCCGGGAGCTACGATTCCATCAAGACCGAGGTCAGCGGCTGCCCTGAAGACCTGACAGTGGGCCGGGCCCCCACAGCAGATGATGACGACGATGACCATGATGACCACGAGGATAATGACAAGATGAATGACTCTGAGGGCATGGACCCTGAGCGTCTCAAGGCCTTCAATGTGAGCATGGACAGGGCCGACTGGGTGGGGGCTGAGGCCAAAGCAAAAGCGGCACCCCTCTCACAGCCGTGTCTCCCGCAGATGTTTGTGCGTCTCTTTGTGGATGAGAATCTGGACCGCATGGTGCCCATCTCAAAGCAGCCCAAGGAGAAGATCCAGGCCATCATAGAGTCCTGCAGCCGGCAGTTCCCCGAGTTCCAGGAGCGGGCTCGCAAGCGCATCCGCACGTACCTCAAGTCCTGCCGCCGCATGAAGAAGAATGGCATGGAGATGGTGAGCCCTCCCCCCAGCCCATCCTTTCCTTCAGCACTGCCTCCCTCCAGCCACACCCCTGGGATTCTTGGGTGCCCCCCAGATAGACACTTTGCCCCAAACCTCCCAGTAGTCCTGGAAGTGGGGACTGTAATTCCTGTTTCTCAAATGAGGAAACAGAGGCCCAGAAAGTCTACATGGTTCTGTAAATTAAGGTGCTGGAACCCAAACTCCAGCCCTGCACTGCCCATCTCTGCCAGGGTCTTTGCACAAGCTCAGGGCCCCTGCCAGCCCTATCACCAGCTTCCCCTCACCCTTTTTTTTGCCTATAGACCAGACCCACGCCTCCCCACCTGACCTCAGCCATGGCAGAAAACATCCTGGCAGCTGCCTGTGAGAGCGAAACGAGGAAAGCAGCCAAAAGGATGCGCCTGGAGATCTACCAGTCCTCGCAGGTACCTGCTCACAGCCAGCACCTTCAGGGTGCCATCCCCAGGGGAAGCATCAGTCCCTCACGGATGTGGGCCTGGATGCAGAGGGAGCGAGGGAGGCAGTCCTCAGACAGGTGTGGGCTGACCTGACGGAGCTGCGATGGGCAGGAGGGGACGGGGTGGGGGGTGCCAAGAAGTAGGTGGGGAAGGTTGGGAGAGTTGGGCACAAAGGCCCTGCAGACCTCAAAAAAGGAAGTCGCAAGACCAGAAGGATCCAAGAGGGTCTTCAGCTGGGCAGTGGCAATCGAGAGTAATGAGTAGAGCCAGGGAGAGGGCCAGATGAATCCCACAGGTTAAGCCATGGTGTCGGGTCCCAGGATCCCTGGGACTTTAGCCTTTGTCTCCCTATGTTCAGGACTACGGCTGGGGCTTGCTGCCCCTTGGGTTCCCCAGCACCTCCCTCTTGCCTCTGCAGGATGAACCCATAGCCCTGGACAAGCAGCACTCCCGGGACTCCGCAGCCGTCACCCACTCCACCTACTCACTGCCAGCCTCTTCCTACTCCCAGGACCCCGTGTATGTCAACGGCGGCCTCAACTACAGCTACCGCGGCTATGGGGCCTTGAGCAGCAGCCTGCAGCCCCCTGCTTCCCTCCAGACAGGAAACCACAGCAATGGTGAGTGAGTGGGCCTGCAGGGCCGCCCAGGAAGGGGGGATGGGCAGGGGGAATCGATTCTCATTTCATAAATTTAGCCAAAGAGGCCAGGAAAGCCTCAGCTGATTAAAACAAGAAACCCATGGCTCCCTTCTCACCTCCACGGCACTGCGCCAGTGCTCCTGCAGTCGCTACGGGCGCCTCTCCCTGGCTCCCTGTTGGGTCCAATGAGTACTGAGCTCAGCCAATGCCTTGTTGGGTCGTCTCCACAACCCCATTTAACCCACGATAACTGAGGCTCAGTGAGCTGGTCACAATGCATTGGCTCAGGCCTCAGCCCCTGCATACCTCAGTGTGGAGTCAGATGCTGGGAATGGAGCAGGGTCTCTTTTGGGCAAGCCACGTGGATTTTGTTCCTGTGTGGGAGAAGCCCAATAGTTTTAAGCACAAAAGGACTCTGAATAGCTTGGTTTGCATCATTCCATCTACCTGTGTGGTGAGAAGGTTTAAAGGGAAAGGGCAGAAGGCAGAAGTAACGTGCTGGAGTGTTGCTCAGAGGCCAGGGAGTGAGGGAAGACTCGAGTGCACCAAGTTGCTGCTTGAGAAATTGGAAGGAAGGTGCCACCTGTAGGCTAGGGAGCCCTGGTACTAGGTCTTGGCTGAACATGCCTGGGAATCCCTAAAGCCCTGTCGTTGACTGCAGGAGACCCCTCATTGTCCCTGAGCAGCAAGGGAAAGGCTAGTCCCTAATCATGGCAGCAAGCCCAGGCCGTGTACACCCCACCTCCTGCTCCAAGCCCTGGCTCCTAAGCTCACTGTGCTCCCAGAACTAGGAAGTATGTGCAGGTCCCTGGAAGATTCCTGTCTGGGCTTAACTTCTCATCCCTTTCTAATGCCTCTTAACCTAAAAATAAGAGGCTGCCTGGCCTTAATCCCTGAAGCCAGAGAGGCCGGCACAGCTAGGAGTGGAGCGGCTGTCCCTGGTGGCAGCTCTCTCTCGCTAGGAAGAAGAGCGTCCCACAGCCTGCCCAGTGGGCAGTGTCTAAAGTGGGTCCCAGGATCAGGGAAGTTAGAATCCCCTTTCCAATTACACAGGGGGAATCTGCAGCCAAGCAGGAGAGGTAGGGATGACCTGGTGCCTGGTCCCTCCCAGGCAGCAGACAATGAAGACAAGTGTCCACCTGGTGCTACCCAGCATGGCTTGTCTTGGCTGCAGTTGCTGGGGCTCCCCAGCCTCTCACAAGGGCACAAGGCCTGCTGCACCCCCACCCCGTGCATGCCAGGACCATGGTCTCCCATCCCTGAATATCCTGGTTCCTTAGAGGTGGGTGGCAAGGTCACTGAGGCAGCCCCTGTCCTGTGCACACTCATTTAAAGAACACTAAATATGAGGTGAGTGTGGTGGTGCACACTTGTAATCTCAGTACTTAGGAGGCTGAGATAGGAGGATTGCAGGTTTGAGGACAGCCTCGGCAAGTAGTGAGATTTCCATTCGTCTAGTAAGACCCTGTTTCAAAATAAAAATAAAATAGGACTGGAGTGTAGCTCGGAGGTACTGGGTTCAATCCCAGTACCAAAAAAAAAAAGAACACTGAGTCTGGGTTCAAGTCCACCAGTTGGAGAAAAATGACAGGCAGCCCCATGGGTGCAGAGCATCGACCCGCTACTCTCCAGCAGCAGCTGTTCAAGGAATTGTTCAGTCAGTTCGGTACCTTGGCTGGGCAGCGGTATTCATGGCTCAGCTCCTCACGTTGCTCATTATGTTGTCATCTGGCAACGCAAATCAGCTTAGATAGAGTCAGGCTCTGCCTGCCTTACCTGGGATGCTGGGCAGCTCCTGCCCTCTCCTGCCCCTCCAGCAGCCCCACCCCCACCCCAGCAATCACCAGCAACCTGAGCACCTGGCCGTAACCAGAGACTCCCGATGGGATGTTTCCAGATAAGACTGGCTGTAGGAAACAGGGACCTTCTTCCCAGGCTTAGTTAGCTACAGCCCAGGAGAAAGAGGGAAAGCTCTGAGCACGCGGTGAACAGTGAATGGGGCAGGCTCCAGGGATGGAGGAGGAAAGAGGAGCCCGGGGTCACTGTTCACATTGTGGCAGGCCGCTCTGGCCAACCCCAAGTGAGCACTGGCTTGAAGCCTCCCAGAGGAAACTGGCAGAGGCTGCTGACGCGGGAACCAGTTCCCGCCTGGCTGCTTTTTCTAGCAAGACACAGCCCCACTCCTTCCTCCTGTGTCTGGTTTTAATGGACTTAACTGTTCCCTGAACTCTCAATTCCAAGGACATTCTTTAGTACACCAATCCATAGGAGCTTCTCCTTGATGTCTGCATTCTCTCATTAGAGAAGAAATAACCCCATGTGATAACCCATGTGATAAATGTCCAATCACAGATCCCAACTTCATTCTCCAATTGGGGGCTCTGCCAGCCTCCTTTATTTATTTTTTTGCGGTACCGGGGATTGGACCCAGGGGCATTCTACCTCCAAGCTACTCCCCCAGCCCTATTTTTTAGTCTTTATTTTGAAACAGGGTCTCACTAAGTTACGGAGGGTCTCACTAAGTAGCTGAGGCTGGCCACGAAGCCTCCCAAGTACTGGGATTACAAGCATGCGCCACCACGCCCGGCTTGCCAGCCTCCTTTAGACAGCAGTGGTGGAGTTTCCATAATTTATCCCAAGATGTTATTTCTGGTCTAGATGTCTCCAGCGACAGGAGCTCTTCTCTCTCTCATAAACACTGCCACCGGAGATGCAGTTAATGAGCGAGCCTGGCCATCAGAACCCACAGGGAGGTGCAGTGGTGGCCGATAGCCCTACGCAGCCTCATGTACCCCTGTAAGATAACCTCCCCGTGTGGGCGTGGGAAGGGACTCAAGGGGAGGCAGGGAGGCTGAGCAACCTAGGATCATCGAGGACCTCCTCAAGGGAGCCATCTCCTGTGCTTCCCAGATCTCTCTTGGCCTGTTTTCTGGTTAAACACCTTGCAAGAGGCCTTTAAAGCTCCAGGTGCTTCCTTGTCCGCCAGTCGTGTAGAAAGCCCCCAGAACCTGTGGGGACGCCTGCCCCAGGGGGCTGGGTGCAGTGGCAGCCTCCCACAGGCCTGGAAGCCCTTCAACTGATACTGTTGCTTTTTCTTTTCAACTGATACTGTTTCTTTTCCTTTTTTTTTTTTTGTGTGTGTGTGCTGGGGATTGAACCCAGGGGCACTCTACCTCCAAGCTACACCCCCAGCCCTATTTTATTTTATTTTTGTGTGTGTGTGGTACTGGGGATGGACCCCAGGGACATTTTACCTCTGAGCTACACCCTCAACCCCATATTTTATTTTATTTTATTTTATATTTTACTTATTTTATGGTACTGGGGACTGAACTCAGGGGCATTCTACCTTTGAGCTGCACTCCCAGCTCTATTTATTTTTATTTTGAAATAGGGTCTTGCTAGGTTGACGAGTCTCACTACTTGCTGAGGCTGTCCTCAAACCTGTGATCCTGTCTCAGGCTCCCAACTACTAGGATTACAGGCATGCGCTACCATGCCTGGCTCTATTCTTTTGAAACAGGGTCTAAGTTGCAGAGGGCCTAAGTAGCTGAGGCTGGCCACGAACCTGCGATCCTCCTGTCTCAGCCTCCCAGGTAATGGGATTACAAGTGTGCACCGCCATGCCCAGTTTTATTTATTTATTTATTTTATTATTATTTTTTTTTCTTTTTTGCGGTACTGGGGATTGAGCCCAGGGGCCTTCTACCTCCGAGCTACACCCCCGGCCCTATTTTTTATCCTTTATTTTGAAACCGGATCTCATGAAGTTGTGGAGGGCCTCACTAAGTAGCTGAGGCTGGCCGCAAACCCGGATCCTCCCGTCTCTGCCTACCAAGTACTGCCACCATGCCCGGCTTTATTTTTTATTTTGAAACAGGGTCTCACTAAGTTGCAAAGGGCCTCACTACTTGCTGAGGCTGGCCATGAACTTGCAAACCTCCTGTCTCAGCCTCCTAAGTACTGAGATTACAGGTGTGTGCCACATGCCCAGCCTGGTGCTGAGTGTTTCAAAAGCCTCAGTGCAGCTCCTGTTCACAAGAGCCTCCTTGTGTTTCACACAGGGGAGTTGAGGCTTAGAGAAGTTAAGAAATTGCCCAGGGTGGGCGTGGTGGTGCACACCTGTAATCCCAGTATTTGGGAGGCTGAGACAGGAGGATTGCAGATTTAAGACCAGCCTGAGCAATTTAGCAAGACTCAGCAACCTAGTGAGGCCCTGTTTCAAAACAAAGCATAAAGCCGGGCGTGGTGGCGCACACGTGTAATCCTAGTACTTGGAAGGCTGAGACTGGAGGATTGCAGGTTCGCGGCCAGCCTCAGCAATTTAAGCAAGGCCCTCAGCAACTTTGTGAGATCCTGTTTCTAAATTAAAAAATAGGGCTGGGGGTGTAGCTCAGAGGTAGAATGCCCCTGGGTTCAATCCCTAGCACCGCAAGAAAAAAAAAGAAAAAGACATAAAAAGGGCTGGGGGTGTAGCTCAGAGGAAGAACGCCTCTACGTTCAATCCCCAGTACCACCAAAAAAAAAAAAAAGAGAGAGAGAGAAAAAAAATAGGGAAGAAAAGAAATTGTCCAGGAAGTGTCAGAGAGCAGAACTTGAATCCACTTGCCCAATTCCAAAGCCAGCAGCCCACTCCAGAGCTGTTTGGGAAAGGCCAAGAGGAGACAGGGCATGGTGGTCCCCCCACGCACAGACACGGTATCCCTAGTGCATTTCAGAAAACCTTGGGCTCCCCTGCTGCTGCCACTATCTACCAGCAGAGGGCAGACAGCAGATAGTTTCTCCAGAAAACTTCTTGGGTCCTGTTTTGGCCACCCAGATCCTCTCAGGCCCACACCACACCCTCTCTTGCCCCAGCAGCATTAACCTTCCATTTCACTCAGGTACAAAAGAACTCAGTCAGGCTCTATGCCCCTCTCATCTCAGCTACTCAGAGGCTGAGGCAGGAGGATTATAAGCTCCAGGCCAGCCTGGGCAACCTAGTTAGACCTTGTGGGTCTTTTTGGTGTGTGTGTGTGGTACTGGGGATTGAACCCAGAGGCATTCTACCTTCCAGCTACACCCACATCCAGATTTTATTTCTTATTTGGAAACAGGGTCTCGCTAGATTGAGAATCTCACTACTTGCTGAGGCTGTCCTCAAACCTGTGATTCTCCTGTCTCAGCCCCCCAAGTACTAGGATTATAGGCGTGCACCACCACACCTGGCTTTAGACCTTGTTTTAAAATAAAAAAGAAGCTGGGAGTGGTGGTGCACACCAGTAATCCCAGTAGTTGGAAGGCTGAGACAAGAGGATTGCAGGTTTGAGGACAGCCTCAGCAACTAGTGAGACTCTCACCAACCTAGCGAGACCCTGTTTCCAAATAAAAATAAAATAGGACTGGGGGAGTAATTCAGAGGTAGAATGCCCCTGGGTTCCATACCCAGTACCAAAAAAATAAAATAGAAAAAGAGGGAGTAGGGGGGATGGGTATGTAGCTCAGTGGTAGAGTGCTTACCTAGTACATGTGAGGCCCTGGGCTCAATCACCAGTACTGCAAACAACAACAAACTTAAACGGAAGGGGGATTTGAGTTGCTGAGCTCAGCAGAGAGGCATAGCATATCTGGCCTCTTCCTCTATCCCAGCACCCACAGCCCCGCTCTCCTGAGGTGTGCTCACAGCCTGGCCAAGCAGGGAAGCACGCTTCTTCCTGGCTTCACCCTGCCCTGCTGCACATCCTTATACTCTACTCCATATGACTCTTGGGCTTTCCACGTGCTTGTCACTGTTGGTGTGCTGGTTGTCCTGCACACCACCCCCTCACAGCCTCCCTGTGAGGGAGGTTAGAGGACTGGCGACAGACACGCTGGCCAACTTTCTCATAGCGGCTGTTCCCACAGCTCCTTCCAGGGACTGTTTGTTAGTCCAGTTCCCTAGCTCTGCCCGCCACTTGGGGAGAGGCAGGGCTCAGGTCAGAGGAAGGTGAGCTGTTCCTTTGCCTCAATGCTGCCTCCTCTCACCTGGGAACCAGAGTTGGAATGTGTATCTGTTGGGAGTCCTCATGGTGGTGCACACCTGTAATCCCAGTACTTGGGAGCTGAGACAGGAGGATCACAAATTCAAGACCAGCCTCAGCAACTTAGTGAGATGCTCAGTAACCTAATGAGACCTAGCTCGGAGGTAGAATGCCCTTGTTCAATCTCCAGTACGACAAAAAAAAAGAGGCATGGTCAGTGCCAAGGAGTTAGAGTAGGAGTCCTGCTCATGCCCTTGATGCATGCCACTCTGCCCCCACTGCAGAGCCCCTGTGCATACATTTGCCAGGTGATCTTGGGCAGACCCCTCAAACTCCTTTATCCTGTCACACGCTGACAATAAAACCCCTCTTTGCAAGATCACCCTGAAGATTAACCGAGAACCCTGGCTGCGTGCAAGCCTATTCTAGGCACCAGGGGTACAACCATCGGAGGATATACCAGGGCCTCAGCCTCTGCCCAGCTCATAGCAAGTGCCCAGGATGTGGTTGACACAGCAACGTTAAGGATGATGCACTTTCCAGATGCCCACCTTCTTCTGCTCTCTTCCTCTTCACAGGGCCCACCGACCTTAGCATGAAAGGTGGGGCCTCCACTACCCCCACCCCTCCTACGCCCGCCCCCTCCAGCAACAGCACCAGCAGGACCATGCCCGCCGCCCAGCTCAGCCCCACGGAGATCAGCGCTGTGCGGCAGCTCATCGCTGGCTACCGAGAGTCTGCAGCCTTCCTGCTGCGTTCTGCAGATGAACTGGAAAACCTCATTTTACAGCAGAACTGACCCCACCTGCACGTGGAGTGCACTACCCTAGGGAAGGAGGCTGTCCCAGCCTGAACCTGCTTCCTGCCTCACCAGTTGGTACATTTTGTTTTGAGAAAGAGGTGGTATCCAAAAGAGCTGTTTCTAGCCACACTCCAAGCACCTGAGACTCTGGGCACAAAGACACTTTTTTGGAATCTCACCACACGGTGCTCTGACCTGCTTGGACGAGGCCCATGGGGCAGCTCTGGAAGGGTTGGGGCTCCCCTGACAAGGCGCTGGGGCTGAAGCTCTATTTAGAATCACCTTCGTGGACCCTGATGTTAGAATCCCACTCCCAGATAATTACCTTTCAAGTCTTAGGTGAGCAGAATTGCATATTTATTGAGAAAAACAAAGTGGACCCTTTCTTTCTCTCCTCTTAGTAATTTATTTTTCTGAAAATGGATTCTTTTGTGTTTGTACAGATTGCCAGTCTGTGTCTGTCTGATCAGAAGGATGTATCCCTGTACCTAACATTCCATATCACTACACTGACTCGGGCTGGGGGCCAGCTGGGGTGGGGTGGGTGCCAGGCTGGCTGTACCTTTGAGTGCCCAGTGCACCCTGGGGAGGGCCACCACCCCTCCACCAGGCTATCCTGTTGCAGATCCTAGGGACCTGCCAGGCACCGCCAAGCTGGAGCACCTCGCCCACACCCACTGCAAAGCAAAACAAAAAAGGCACCCACCCACTCTACAGAGCCCAGTCACATGGCCACCTGTACTCTACCTCACACTCCAGCGTGGGCTTTTTCCAGGATGTGTCCTGAGCCTGTTCTGAACAGCTGTCTCCCCAACTCCCCACAGTGTCTGCCTAGGAGGTAAGTCAGACTGGGTGTCCAGGAGCCAGAGCCCAGAGGGTCCTGTCTCTCACAACCAGCAGCTTGCAGTCCCCTGGCCCTCTCAGCTGCTTGACAGGATGGAGTGCTGGGAGGCAGCAGCCGGTTAGCAGGGCCCTGGCTCTCGCCTTGCTGCCAAGGCAGCCAGTTCTGAGCACTCCGTGCAGGCCAGGGCCCACACCTGCTGAGAAGGGCCTGCTCCTTCCAGCGAGCGCCTGCCTGTCGAGCGCCTGCCTGTCGGGCAGCAGGGAGCTCCAGGCTGGACCGCAGCTCCACCCTCCACCTGTAGCTGGAGTAATGGAATCATCAGTGGAAGTGGAGAGGCCACTTGGGTTCTTCTAGGACTAGTCCTTCTGGAAGGTCCAGTCCTGGAAAAAACCCTGAGTCCCTGGAGTGTGAGAAAGGGCAAAAAAGAAAAAGCTGGCCTGGTTTCCTTCCTCCCTGATAGGCACTTCCTCTTGCTCAGTGCAATACCTACCAGTGCTGCTAAAACCAGGGATTCACCCGGACCTCAGTAGGCCCATAGGGCCTCTCCACGCAACACTCCGTAGCCATGACAGCAGCTCTCTGCTGCCCGCCCCTGCCCAGAGCCTACAGAAGCCCTGTTGCCTTTCCTCCCTTAGAGCAGAGAGGCCCCAGGGGAGCCAGGGCCGAGTGGAGCCTAGGATGGCCACAAGAGAGCCACTCTACCCCAGAGCGGTCGCTTTTTCCCAAACTAGCTTTTCTGCAGCCAACTCTTGCAGCCATGGCTGCTTCCCCTGGCGCCTCCGCAGATCGCCTTCAGGAGGGTGGGTGCTGGTCAGACCCGCCCTGCTCGGATCTTAAGAGCTGCAAGGCAAGGTGCCCACCCCAGGCACAGCTCCACCCAAGGCCAGGGGTGGTCTCTCACGTGGCTTTTTAAGGCCCACCCAGCCACACCACCTCTGCCTTCCATGTGACTGATCCCCAAGTCTGGTCAGGGCCAGGACAGACCACCCCCTCAGCACAGCACAAGCTCCGGTGCCCAAGGCCTTCCCCACACTGGGCTGCCCAGTGCCCAGTCCCCACCTGCTCAGTAGGACTCCCTGACATTTGAATTTGTGTAAATATTTATTTTTGTGTGTGAACAATACTACAAAGTAATCAGATCTTTTGCAAAATGTTACCCCAAGCAATTTGTGAAAATCTTAATGTTGAAAACTGGCAGAGACAATCGCCGCCCTAGAATTCCTGATAACAATTACTGTGTCATTTCTCCTCCCAGAGGCAGTACGCAAGCTAGACACAAATGGTTTGCACTTCTTGGCAGACAGGAGTGAGAGACTGGGAAGGGGCTCCTTCCTCCACCCACCCCCCAGGATGCCATCTAGAGATCAGCGCACTTGCCCTCACTGACCACCATAGCCTGTGGTGCAAACATAGATTCCACGTGTTTCAAAGATGGCGACAGTCCATTGGGGCCCGCTGGGGGGCCTCCAGGACGGTGGATTCTGTCATGCTGACCCCACTTCTCAGGTGGGCTCCTTCCCAGAGAAGCTATATCTGAAACCTCAGAGATGGCTGAATCGGGAGCAAGTTACTATGTGGAAACAGGACTCCATTAACTAGTCAAGGAACTTGCTCGGTTTTGCTTTTGTTTGAGCCCTTCCCCCACTGCTGACTTGGCAGCACCAGAGCTGCTTCTCCAGCACCTCTGCTGCCCCGCCCTCAGCCAGAGGCTGCCTTCTGCCAGAGGGAGCTCAGGAAGTAATCCTTGGGATCCTGAGTTAAAAAGGAAATGGAAGAGTAGCATCCACCAATCCCAGAGTCTGCGGGGGCTCATCCCATGAGGAGGGTGGAATGAGAGAAGTGGGCACTTCGTCTTATTGGTGGGTCATCTCAGATCAGTGGCAGTATGTGGCCCATCTGATATCATTTTTTCCACCACCACTCATACAAATAGAGGGTTTATTCCCAAGGACGGTGTTGGGGGAAGGGACGGGCAGGGCTAAGTGGGTCTCAGAGGATTTCACACAGGTGGAACCTATCTGTCCCGCCCTCTTCTCAAGGGCCACACACGTTTCCAGGGGTGGTTATAGGATTAACTACCAGTTCATTTTCAAAATGCTGCTTTGAACTCAGAGGGTTGATACTTTTAATTTGTAATTTTTTGTAAAACTTTTTACAAGATAGTAAAGTATTTCACCAGAATACCAGTTTCAATCGGTCCGTGGTCTGATTTTTATATAATTTAGTGGTGCTTTAGAAACTTTGTTTTTGTTGTTTCTGAGCGCAACAGCTCAATTCTTTTTCGCCTGTATCTACCTAAGACCAATGTGAACCTTTGTATTTTTGCTCCTAATTTTGGACTCAGTGAAAGTGTACTGTTTACATGTACAGATGCCCCAGTCCCTGTGTGTTCTGCAAGACTCGCCCTTGAGGAGGAAGATGCACCTCACTAAGCTCATCTGCTTAGCAAAGCCACAAAACAAAAACCTCTCACTTTTTACGTGTTTCCACCTAAAAATAAAAACAAAAACCTACACCACTCAGAACTCAGATTTGTGGAAAACACTTTCTGCCTAGTAGATGGCCCATGTGCCCCTGTCCTGTGTCCACTTAGGAGTCAGGAGCGACTGTGGTAGGTAGCTGCACAGACAAATGACAAGGCGGGATTTTGCCTGCCCGCCTGGCAATGGGAAGGTCAAAATGACTCATGTGGCCTTCGGGATCAAGCCAGCCAGGATTTAAGGACCACCCATGAGATCATGAATCTTCTAGCGTAATTTAGACCTGTTTTGGAAGAGCACGAATTTGTATCTGAAATGAGACTTGACAGTGCAGAGGGTACAAGCATATTTCTTCAGGGCTTCTCTGGAGGCAGCTCGTTGGTGACCCACCACCTCTGGGGAGGGATGGGGCTCCAGACAGTAAGCATATGGCATTTATGGCAAGCAGTGGATGGCACCAACTTTTAAAGGTGATGCTATTAATCAATGGCCTCACCTCTATATTTTTACAGATATGCACCTATGCAACTTAACGTGGCTCTTCTAAGCAGGTGAGGACTTCCTCCTCAATGCTCTCTATAACAAGTATTTGTGTTCTGTACAGTGAATTTTTCCAGTAAATGTGGCTTAACATTTTTAATTCTTAGAATGTGTCTTCTACGTGATGCGACTAAACTCTGTTTTGTTTGTGGAATGACTAGCACAGGCCGATTCCCTCTCTCCCTCACTTAACAGAAGACCAATGAGCTGTTAATCGAGCTGTTATCTCCATGGTATTACTGCTAAATGCACTGATTTCATAAGTATGTGGAATCCTTTTCCTTTTGAATCTGTATATCATATATAAGACTGAATCTACTTAATAAACACTGAACAAACTGAATGCTGTGCTTCCACTGTGTCTTATCAACAGCACTGCCAGCCAGTTCTTGTCCTCCCAAATCTAGTTTGGCATGCAAACATCTTTCTACCAGTACATTTCACCTTTTCTTAGCCAATAATCAGGTTCACAGAAGTTTGTAGGTTTTCTTAAACAAGTAAACCTGGAACCCTGTTTTGGCACCTAGCCTGTTAAAAAGGGAAAGGAATTGCCTGCAATCCCAGTACTTGGGAGGCTGAGACAAGAGGATTGTAGGTTCGAGACCAGCCTCAGCAATTTAGTGAGATTCTCAGCAACTTAGACACTGTTTCAAAACAAAAGATAAAAAGGGCTGAGGGTGGCCAGGAGTGGTGGCACATGCCTGTAATCCTAGTACTTGGGAGGGTAAGACAGGAGGATTGCAGATTTGAGGACAGCCTCAGCAAGCAGTGAGACTCATCAACCTAGCGAGACCCTGTTTCAAAATTTAAAATAAAAGAACCAGGCATGGTGGCGCACACTTGCAATCCCAGTACTTGGGAGGCTGAGACAGGAGGAGCACAGGCTCACGGCCAGCCTCAGCAACTTGTGAGGCCCTCTGAAACTTACTGAAACCCTGTTCAAAATTAAGAATAAAAACCGGGCGTGGTGGTGCACGCTTTTAATCCCAGTACTTGGGAGGCTAAGACTGGAGGATCCGGGTTTGTGGCCAGCCTCAGCTACTTAGTGAGCCCTGTTTCAAAATAAAGAATAAAAAATAGGGCTGGGGGTGTAGCTTGGAGGTAGAATGCCCCTGGGTTCAATCCCCGGTACTGCAAAAAACAAAACAATACAAAGAATAAAATAGGGATGGGGGTGTAGCTCAGAGGTAGAATGACCTTGAGTTCAATCCTCAGTACTCCCTACAAACAAAAAAAATAGGGCTGGGGTCGTAGCTCAGAGGTAGAATGCTCAGAGGTAGTTCAATCCCCAGTACCACCAAAAAAAGGGGGGAGGGGCTGGGGGTGCAGCTTGGAAGTAGAACAACCTTGGGTTCAATACCCAGTAAACCAAAAAAAGAAAAAAAAGGGGGGGAGCCTTGGGTTGCTCATCACATGCCCAGCACAGGTGGCAAGCCTTCCACATACTGTAAGTTCCAGTCACCTTATCCCCACTTAGAGACAAGCAGCAGAGATGCACAGGGTATTACGCCTTGCCTAAATTCAGTCAGCATCCAAGAAATGACTTAACTGCAACTGTAGCTAAAAAGCTTGTACCCTTAGCCAGATGTGGTGGCCCACACTTGTAATCCCAGTACTTGAGAGGCTGAAATAGGAGGATCGCAGGTTTGTAGCCAGCCTCAGCTACTTAATGAGGCCCTCCACAACTTAGTGAGACCCTGTTTCAAAATAAGAAATAAACCAGGCACGGTGGCACGCACGCTTGTAATCCCAGTACTTGGGAGGCTGAGACAGGAGGATTGCAGGTTCGCGGCCAGCTTCAGTTACTTAGTGAGGCCTCTGCAACTTAGTGAGACCCTGTTTCAAAATAAAGAATAAAAAATAGGGCTGGGGGTGTAGCTCGGAGATAGAATGCCCCTGGGTTCAATCCCCAGTACCACAAGGAAAAAAAATTGTACCCTTTCCCCTACCTGTCACCCTTGTGCATGGCCAACTAACTAAAATTCTTGGAGCTCATCACCAGGGCTAGTTTGGGAACTGAGCAAACAGGATCCCTGGCTCAACCTTCAGTACTTTACATTCCAAACCCTGAATCCCACCTTGAAGAAAATGAAAGGGACACTTTTCATCGCTTAGGTTAAGCTTTACTTTCCTTAAGGAAACTCTGCAGGAATGTGGCTGGGAACTGATTATCATGTGTTTAAAAACAATTTTTGTACAATTAAAATTGTACAAGTTAAAAGCATAAATATTATGTATATGCACATACCTATATTAGCAGTTGTTATTAAAACTTCTATTTTTTAGGGGGTGGTGCTACAGATTGAACCCAGGGACATTCTACCTCTGAGCTATACCCCAACCCCTTTTTTTCTTTTTTTGGTGGTACCGGGGATTGAACCCAACAGCATTCTTCCTCTGAACTACATCCCTAGCCCTATTTTTTGTTTTTACAGAACTGGGGATTGAACCCAGGGGCATTCTACCTCAGAGCTACATCACGCCTATTTTTTATTCTTTATTTTGAAACAGGGTCTCACTAAGTTGTGGAGGGCCTCACTAAGTAGCTGAGGCTGGCCATGAACCTGTGATCCTCCTGACTTAGCCTCCCAAGTACTGGAATTACAAGCGTGCGCCACCACGCCTGGCTTATTTCGTATTTTGAAACAGGGTCTCACCAAGTTGCTGAGGCTGGCCGCAAACCTGCGATCCTGCTGTCTCAGCCTTGCAAGTACTGGGATTATAAGCATGTGCCACCATGCCCAGCCAAACCCTCTTTTTTTTTTTTTTTTTTGCAGTACTGGGGATTGAACCCAGGGGCATTCTGCCTCCGGGCTACACCCCCAGCCCTATTTTTTATTCTTTATTTTGAAACAGGGCCTCACTAAGTAGCTGAGGCTGGCCGTGAACCCAGATCCTCCAGTCTCAGCCTCCCAAGTACTGGGATTACAAGCATGCGCCACCACGCCCAGCCAAAACCTCTATTTTTTAAATAATTCCATAGAAAAAAAATTTTTATGATACTGGGGATTGAACCCAGAGGCATTCTGCCTCTGAGCTATACCCTCTAGCCCTATTTTATTTTGTATTTTGAAACAGGGTCTAAGTTGCAGAGGACCTCATTAAGTTGCTGAGGCTGGCTGAGAACCTGCGATCCTCCTGTCTCAGCCTCCAAAGTTCTAGGATTACAGGCATGTACCATCACACCTAGCTCAGAAATCCTTTTTGAAACAGAAAAACTGTGCAGTAGCCAAATACACACATGGGAGATTAAAGGAAGGTCAGTAGTTTGAAGCCCTGCACCGAGAGTATGCACCTGGATGGAGGCTCATATTAACAGGAGATGTGAGCACAGCATAAGCTGGGCCTCGACACCTCACCCTTCCCAGGGATGTAGGGCAGCAAACCCTCAGTAATGCCAAGAAAATTCCTGTCCTCCTGAAATTCACTGCTGAGACTCACCAAGGCATTGTAAAGCCCCACAACCTGAGACAGCATCTCCAAAACACAGACTGGCTTCACGCAGACCCTGCTGACCTCCCAGCCAGCCCAAAACACTTACCTCTACAGAAATGCTGCTGCTCCTCAGAGCACTGGGATCCCTGGGAGAAATCACTTGAGGATGGAAAAGCGCTGGCTTGTCCCAGTCTGGCTTCTTTAAACGGAGCTCCACACTCCTGCTGTTAACCGTGGACATAGGACATCATCAAACGGGAAATATCCCCTTAAAGCAATGAACTAACATTCACCCACCAACAAAATAGGCAAAGTTTCCTTTCCTCAATGAGAGAAAGCAAAGAACATGCATATACTCACTGCCTTTTAAAAACCCATTTAAAATGTACTAGGGAGGCCTAGTAGTTATAGGAAACCTGAAGGAAAAAAGAAAAAAAAAATCCTTGCAGAGTACCTGTCTTCCTACTATTGGTCTTTTGCATAAACCCAGATTTTATTAGGTTTATTAGCCAGGGGTTAACAGAGGGGCCCTAGCTGCCTCCAGAGACTGTGCACCCTCTGGAATGGAGGCAGCACTTTCTGCACTCCAGGAGAGTGTCCGCAGGACACTGAAGGCAGAGCAGCAGTGCCAACAGCAGCATGCTCGCTGAGCAGTCTTCACCATGTCTTGCAATGGAAACGCACATTCCAGACTTCCAAACTGATGAAGAAACAAGAAGCATGGAGATGTCGTCCAACTGGGGTTTTAAGTAGAAATCTTCAAAGTCATACATCCCACCGTCTACCTGGCTTCCGATAGCATTCTCACAAGGGCTCTCAGGGAAGACTGATGCTTTGGTATAGTGAGACCCTAGATGAATGCAGGCTGCTCTGGTGCACACACATCTCCACACATCACTCTTGTAGTGCAGGCTGACCTCCCAAGAACAATTTGGGTAGCAAATTAATGATTTCACACCAGGCCAGTAAGATAACATTCTTTCCATATTCCAAAATATCTGGTTTCCTTGTCCGACCATGAGTAAAGCAAACCTCCCCTCCCAAATACCATGCTATGTTAAAAAAACTGTTAGTGTCCACACCACATCTTGGCGCACACACACATCACAATAGCTTCTTCTGGGGCTCAGATGAAGCAGGTAGCATCAGCCATTCAGGTTTCTATTGTTAAGTTCATGGAGCTATTACTGCCTTGGCCTGCAGGAACCAGCAATCTGATGATGCAGGAACTAGTATCCCTTTTATAGACAGGAAGTTGGCAGAAAGGTTAAGTAACGTGCTCCAAACCCAAATGCAACTGGCATGGGACAGTGTCTGCCCTGGATTCTAACGTATTCTAAATGCCTGCCAACACAAGTGGGCAAATGGATGCTGTGATGTAAAAGCAGAAGTATAAATCACCAATACTGGCCAGTCACCTGGCCACCACGGATATTTTCAAACAGTAGCACTGCGAATAGCAACTGGAATAGTGCCCAGAGGTGGTTTGCTTCCTGCAAGGTTTATTTTCTTCAATTCACAGAAAAAGTTGATGGGGCTATACTTAAGTTTTACTTCCATCATTTTCTTTTTTGAGGTACCGGGGATTGAACCCAGGGACGTTCTACCTCCGCGCTACACCCCCGGCCCTATTTTTTATACTTTATTTTGAAACCGGGTCTCACAAAGTTGCGAAGGGCCTCACTAAGTAGAGAGAGAGAGAGGGAGAGAGAGAGAGGGAGAGAGAGAGAGGGAGAGAGAGAGAGGGA
>PVJS01010393.1:11666-48167 GCA_004027185.1 Glis glis | reverse complement strand
CGATCAAGAAGTGGGCAACTGAAATGAATAGACACTTCACGAAAGAAGAGATACAAATGGCCAATAGATACATGAAAAAATGTTCAATATCATTAGCAATCAGGGAGATGCAAATCAAAACTACTCTAAGATTTCATCTGACCCCAATTAGAATGGCAAGCATTAAGAAGTCAAACAACAACAAATGTTGGCGAGGATGCGGGGAAACTGGGACTCTTCTACACTGTTGGTGGGATTGCAAACTAGTTCAACCACTGTGGAGATCAGTGTGTAGATTCCTCAGAAAACTGGGAATGGACCCACCATATGATCCGGCTATTCCACTACTGGGTATCATATCCAAGGGACCGAAACTAGAAAACAACAGTAATATATGCATACCCATGTTCACAGCAGCACAATTCACAGTGGCCAAATTATGGAACCAACCTAGATGTCCATCAACAGAAGAATGGATTCCAAAATTATCAGAAATACACACAATGGAATTCTACTCAGCAATAAAGAAGAAAAAATAACAGCATTTGCAAGAAAATGGAAAGATCTGGAGAACATGTTAAGTGAGATTATCCAATCACAAAAAAAGAAGGGACATATGTTTTCATTAATATGCACAACCTAGGGAGTAGTGGGGACACAAAAGGGACTCCAATGACAATGGAGAACCCTCAGTGGTGCAAGGGAAGGGGTACAAGGGAAGGGTAAGGGTAAGAAAGAAGTGAATCTATGGAATTACTGTCATAAACAATGTGTACATATGAGATTATACCAACATCATTCTCAGTGCTACATGTGGGGGGGCACTAACAGCTGTGTGCATGTATGTTAACACCAAACTGACACTCATTGTGAAGTGAGACTACAATGCACCAATAAAAACATAAAAAATAAAAAAATAAAAGTATTACTTGCCATTAGAGAGCACGACCCTGTAGGAGTGCCCCTGCATTTGGTCATGAATCGTTGGACAATTGTCTGTGACACATAGTATGTGCCGTAAGCCAGCTCAAGCCCATGAAATGGGTCAGTGAGCGTGACAGACAGGGTCCACCACCTCCTGGATCTCATATTCTCAAGGGGAGATATATACAATAAAATTAATAATAACAAAATTAAAACACGTGTTGCAGAAAAAATGAGAAAGGAGAATGGGATAGGGAGTACTGAGAACAGGTGGCTGGTCAGGGCAGACTTCACCGGGAAGGTGATATTCAGAAAGATAAAAGCAGTAAGGAAGTGGCCATGCAGATATCTGGGAAGAATAGTCCAAGCATTCTACAGAGACAGGGCAAGGATCCTAAGGCTGGAGGATGCTTGAAATGTGATGGAGCAAAAATCTGCCTGATCAGTGGGAGATGAGGTTTGGAGGGTGGTGATCTGGAGGGGCCTTGAGGCCTTGCAAGGCCTCGGGCTCTCATTGGATGTGAGATGGGGAGATATTTGGAAGTCTCCCACAGAGCACTGGTGTGAGGTGACCTCCATTTTTAAAGGATCTTAGTGGAGAAGACATGGAAATTTCAAGGTAAGTCTGGATGATGGCTAGGACAAGAGTGGTTGTGGTGGAAGTGATCTGTTCTGAGCATTTATTTATATACTGATACACTGGTGGTAAGGATTAAAAGAAAAGGGAAGATACCTTATGAGAACCAATTTTAAGCTTCTGTCATTAAGTTGAATTTTGGTAAGCATGAAATCTTAAACTGGTATGACTACCTTGCCCCAGTAAAAGATAGAAATATTTCATATGGTTCAATAATTAATCTGAAATTATTAATTCCACCAATTATTTCTTACAACTTTTCAGTTATGTGAGGTTAGCTAGAGTAGGCCTAAATTCAACTTTGGAGTACATTTAAAAACTATTAGATGCCAGGGATTACTCCATGGCAGTTAACTGAGATTCTGAAGATGGTGTCTCAGTGCTAATATTTTATAGTTTCATAGTTTCCCCAGGTTCTTCTTCATGGCTGAATAAAATTCCATTGTGTGTATATACCATATTTTCTTTATCCATTCATCTGTTGATGAAAAAGTTATGTCATTTGTAGGAACATGGATGGAACTGTCAGGGTGAGCTTGATAGCTCCACGGAGAGTCCTAAGGAGTTCTCTGGCCTGGGAAGGGGAAACTCACCTCAGGGTCCCCGGGGTCCTTGGGTCTGTGTAGAAAAGAATTTCAACATGTGCCAGTCAGAGAAAAGACAGAGGTTTAATTGAAGGAAAAGGGAAACACATTAGGGAAACGCGAGCCACCTCAAGATGTGAGAGCAGCAGCCCTGAATTCTTAGTCTCTTTTTATAGTTACTGCAAATGGGGAAGGGGTTGGTTAGAGGTACTCGGTGGGAAATGCCTCCTTTCTTTTCTTCAGGCAGAAGGTGTTAATTTTTTTAGGGACAGGTTTTCTGGGGCAGAGAAGAGTGGAGACAAGTAGCCTGCTGGCCAGCGGGTGGCCAGCTGAGTGTAACAACAGGTGTGATCTTCTGGAGCTTCAGTGGAAGGTGAAGTTCTTTCTCTTCCAAAACTAATCACCTCAGGAATTTTGGATGTGAAGGTAGCCCATTGTGCTTTTAGAGATATGGGTCTTGCTACTTCTTGGCATGTCCTAAGCAAGCCTGTAAGGCAAGCTTAGGACTTTAGATTTACTCCTTTCCTTCCCATCTTGTCTCCTTTCTACCTAAAATTTTATTTCTTCTATTCTACCTTATCAGAACTAGAGAATATTATTCTAAGTGAGATTAGCAAATCTCAGAAAGTCAAGGGTTGTATGTTTTCTTTCATATGTGGAAGAAGAAAGAAAATAGAAACTAGGCGTGGTGGCACATGCCTGTAATTCTAGTATTTGGGAGGCTGAGACAGGAGGATTATAGGTTTGCAGCCATACTCTACAACTTAGTGAGCCCATCTGAAATATAGTGAGATCCTGTTTCAAAATAAAAAATAAAATAGGGCTGAGAGTATAACTTCATCAGAAGTAAATTTCTATGGCATCGTAAAAAAAAAAAGATATATTTGAAAGCAGCTTGACAAGGCAAATTTTATGTTTTGCAAAAAGGGATCCTGCCACCAGTAAAGTCAGGTGTACAAGATCAACATGAAGGAAACTTGCTGGGTATTTTATTTTCAGCGGGGGCTTCTGTGCTGTGCTCCTATTGGTGGGAACATAGCCTCACAATCTTTACGTGATTGGCTGAAGGGGCTGCCGGGGAGGGTTTGACACTCACAATTTCCAGGAAATGCTATCTTTACAAAGATACAAGCACACATAAGGTTACACAATGGCAGTTATACAAAATGGAACCCAAGTCAGGCTATTCCTTTGATAGAAAAGATATAAGTATATTCTCACAATTCCTCCCTCCTTTTTTTATACATTACTACTCTTTTCTTCAAATTCTGTTAGCATATAATTACTTTTGCTCTCAAGGTGTTTGACAAGAGATTATTTTGGTAACCCATGGTGGATTGTTTGGTTAGAACTGTCTCTGTCTGTCTCAGGACTAGGACCTTAACACAGAGGATTATACGCATCCCATTAGTATCATTATTTCAAATACTATTATAAGAAATATTATGACTGAAGTCATTATTTCTCCTTGTTTTCCAAACCATTGTTCCATTAGGCTGGGGAAAGGATCACCTATCCTTGAACTTTTTGCTAGCTCAGCTGCTAATGCTGTCAAGCCTCATAGGGCTTTAGTTATAGCACCATCTGGTGCCATATTGCTTGGAACCCTGATAGAATCAACATATATGTGAGGGTCCAGTGATCCACCAGAGGGTTGAGGGATATCCCTGTTGGCCCTATTTTGGGCCTTAAGGGCCTTACTTGGGGTTTGAAATGCCAAGGTGAAAGGGATTGCCAATTGTTCTAGAGTGCAGGTTCCACTCCCACTGGTGGGTAAGGTCTCAAGTAACGGTCCTCCACAGTATCACCAGACATTTGCCTGGGCAACCACTAATGCAGACTGATTATCTAGCTCCTCAAAGGACCAGCATTAACTGTAGCCAGTAACATTGCCCCAAAACATTGACTGTCCCTCCCACCTTGATAGGCATGAGGTATTGTTAATATTTGGGACTGGAGGCTTGACAGTTTTGGGGGGCTCTTGCTTTGGACTCTGAGTCATTGGTAACAGGAGAGATTGGGTATTATAAGACTCGTTGCCCCATGCTTGATTGTCCTGAAAAAGGGCTAGCATACATCTCATGTCTATTGGGTCTGAGGTCCTTCTGAGTGGAAGCGCAATATAACAGTCACTTTTGTTTAAGGTGCTGTCAGAATTTCTAATCCATTTCAACCAGGCATTTATTTCCCCACGTCGTGTCTTAACTTCTATCATCTGGTGTAAATCCTCTATTTTTACTATAGTGGCCTGGGTTGAGGGGTTAACATTAGCAGCTGAACTTGAATTATTAACTAGTCTAACAACATGCCTCTCCATGGGATCACTTCCTGACATATCTACCTGGAGACCAGACCAGCATTTAATGGAAAGGGCTGACTTTCCTGGCTTGCGAGTTTACAAGAGTGGATTATACTGTAAGTTAGCACAGGTGTCAGGGGAAACCCCTCCAGGCCTGGTTATTATTTTATTTTAACCCCCTTGGAATTGGAGCAGCTCTATATGGTGGGGCTGTCCACCATCCACATGGGGTGGTCCCCTGGGACTTGCCCCAACTAGAGCAAAGGACTTGCTTTGGATTATTTTGCTTTATCACCCAGATTGGATCGGGGAAGAGATACAGGACTTGATATGCATTGATCTTTATAGTTAACAGGTTTTCTCCTATACTTACATTAATAATTAATTGGGCTAAATAAGGGATACCCCATAGCTGGAAGCTTAACAAACAACAATTACAAAGATATACAAGGAAAAAATAAAACAAAATTATTAGGGACAAAACAAATCCAATTTGTAAAATAATCCTGATAATATTTGATGATACAAACAAATCCCCATTTAAATTTGGCTTTATATATATATTATTAATAATACCCAATCTTTAATCAGAGTGGCATGATTTGAAATGTCAAATGTCCAAGCACCATTAATTATCTTTGCTTAAAGATGGTTATAATACAATTTAGGAAAACATAAATATAAACCTGAAAAAGGCTACCACTATTAACTTTTTGTTGTTGTTGTTTGGAGGATATCAGCTTGGTAAAGTGTTTTCTTAAGCTTTGCATTTTATAGGATACTTGGGAAACACAACTATATTCAACTTACAAAAAAGCCAGTAATAATTAACATCACAGTTACACCAAAGTTAAAATATATTAACTTAGCATTTACTTTTGAAGTGAAATTCAGAATTGATGGCTCAGTAAGATAACTATAATTACAAGTCTGTATAAGTTAATGGCATTGACAAAAATCAAAGAATAGCTCTGGACCTTTATTTATTTATTTACTTTTGCGGTACTGGGGATGGAACCCAGGGGCATTCTACCTCTGAGCTACACCCCCGGCCCTATTTTTTAATTCTTTATTTTGAAATAGGGTCTCACTAAGTTGTGGAGGGCCTCACTGAGTAGCTGAGGCTGGCTGCAAACCTGGATCGTCTGGTCTCAGCCTCCCAAGAACTGGGATTACAAGTGTGTGCCACCACGCCCGGCTCACTTTTTCTTTTTTAATCTTCCCTGAATCTCAATTTCATCATGTGTAAGACTGGGGTAAAAATTGTACCTCTTAAAAGATTGTTGTGAGAATTGAGTCAATATGTTTAAAAACACTGGGAACAGAGCCTGGCACAGAATAAGTGCTACATAGCAATGTGCTATTAAAATATATTTTCTATTACCAACATTGTTAATTTGGTACTGTGTAATATGATTCTCCAAGAGACCAGTTCTTTTGACAATAAAAGAAAAAAGTTTCGTTAATTTTCTTAACGTTTTGTGGTAGATGACATCAATTATTACTTCTCCCTTTATGATGTGAGGAAATTACTCACAGTCTAGTAAAAGGGAACATGTAATAGACGAACATATATAAAGACTTCTCCCTGGGTTGAAAATACAGGCATGCCCCCCACCCCCCTGCAACCTGCATGCTTAGAAAATACCTGTTAAAGTCATTCTGAGAGTCTGGCTCTTGGAATATGGTGTATATAGATCATTGGAAAATTATTGGGTGGCATTACTCTGTTACAGAAGAGTTAGAAATAATTTCCATGGCATTGTTATAAAAGACACATATTCGAAAGCAGCTCCGCAAGGCAAATTTTACTTTTTGCAAAAAAGGATCCTGCCACCAGTAAAGTCAGGTGTGCAGTAAAGTCAGGTGTCAGGTGTGGCCGAAAACTGCTGGGTATTTTATTTCCAGCGTGGGGCTTCTGTGCTATGCTCCTATTGGTGGGTGTGTGGCCTCACAGTCTTTATACCATTGGCTGAAGGAGATGCTGGGGAAGGGGTTGGCACTTCAGATTTCCAGGAAATTGTATCTTTGCAAAAAATACAAGCACACACAAGGTTACACAATGGCAGTTCTACAAAATGGAGCCTAAGTCAAGCTATTCCTTTGATAGAAAAGATCTAATTATATTCTCACAGAAGCATGAACATAATTGAAATGCATTGCCACAAATGTTCATAGGATGAAATTCATAAATAAAAACGAGGAGTATTGTCAGAGTTCTTCATTTATTCCATATAGGATTTAGCTTTGATGACATATCTCGTAGCCAATACATAAATCTCAGGTTCATATTGAAATTCAAAAATCTTTATCATTTTAATTAAAATTCAAAGGAGTCTAGTGAATTATACCATTAACCTTTCATGGCTAGAATTCCAGGGATCACTTTTTAGTTCAATGTGAATAATGAGTTTTCGAGTCTCATCCAAATGTCCATTTGTATAGCTCCCCATGCCAGACATGGGATTATTAAATCATTATCCATTTGGTGGTCTTCACCAAAAGTAAAGTGCCAAAGTGGGGTTTCAGGTCAGGACTGTCTTCAACTGACAATGCTGTTGACAAATTTAGTGAGGCCTTTTCTTGATTTAATTTATTGTTATCAGTACCTGATTCATTCAAAAACTCCAGAGATGGTTAGAGACCTGCCAAAGAGGAGGGAAAAGATGGAGGAATCAAATTCATTCAAAAATTTTATTGAATATTGTAATATGAATATTTTAATATGATTGATTTCATCTATGTTTCCATTTTGTAATTGAAAAATAAGGTACTAGTGCTAATCACTTGGCAAATTCTCATGGAATTTTGAAAGCACAACAACCACAATAACAAAAAGGGTGAAAGAAATGGAAAGAAGATGTGAGTGTTTGAGGGAGACTTCTTTATTGGGGTTGCAGTACTCCTGGATGGCACAAAAAAACTAACCTGAAGAAAAACAAGTGAGTAAAGAAATATTTGAGCAATCTGAAGCTATTAAAATCAGGAAGCGAAAGGAGAGGAGAAGCTTGGAGCCCACAGGGCTCCAAGTTGAGTTGAGTTGGACAGGTCAACTCATCTTCACTTGAGTAGTATTGAAAGAGTTAAGAGCAAATGCAGTCTGGGTATCCCTAAGTCAGAAATAAGATTTTCAGTCATTAACAGATTTGACTAAACCTGTTGCTGGTCCCCAAAGAAAAACTAAGGCACTTGGTGTCTGGGGACTGACGGGTACATGTACAGCCATGCTTCTGTGGACAGGTGCCAGTGAGGAGAGAAAGGCTTGTTTTCCTATGTTAATTATTGTTTATGTGGTAAAATTTTTGAAATTACAATTTTCCTGTATTTTTTTTTTTTGGTACTGGGGATTGAACCCAGAGGCATTCTACCTCCAAGCTATACCCCCAGCCCTTTTTACTTTTTTGTTTTGAAATAGGATCTCACTAGTTTGCTGAGAGTCTCCCTAGGTTGCTGAGGCTGTCCTCGAACCTGCAACTCTCCTGTCTCAGTCTCCCAAGTACCAAGATTATATGCATGCTCCACAATACCTGGCTCCTGTGTGTGTGGTGTGTGTGTGTGTGTGTGTGTGTGTGTGTGTGTGTGTGTGTATCTGTGTGTGTGCCAGGATACACTGGGAAGGCATCCCTAAAGAGCTCTGAATGTTCAGTATAAAGCTGGAAGGTTTGAAGACATCACTGGTTTTATCTCTTATTCTAATGGAAGATTACACCTTTAGAAAAAAAAGGAAATTGGGAATAAACAAATAACTGCTGTGTAGAAGAACAAGGCTTATTTTATTTGACATGATTTTAATTGAATTATTTGGAAAGGATGGAGAACAGTGACCTAGACACTTGCCAATCTGATCAGTAGGATTTTAATCTCAAAGTGGAGAGGAGAGAGGCCAAAAGAGAAATTCGTTGATTCAGTTAAAAACAAAAAGCAATAGAGATGATGAAAACTAAATAATTTATTTAGTGTTTGCTATATGCTATAAATGTTTTAAGCTTCTAACTTATGGGATAAATGTTTCTTTTTTCATTTTTTTAAATGCTCAGATATAGGATGAGGATGCTGGTGCCTTTAGAAATTAAGAAACTTGGTCAAAGTCAAAGTCAGCAGTCCATCTCCTGAGCCGTAGATCTAAATATTATTGCCTCTGTCTTTCCAATAGATATGTAACAATACGAGGAACAATACCAGAGAATGTGCCAAGTAATTCACTAAAAATATATATTAAGAATGTCAGAAAACATAATTGCCATCCATCTAAGGTGATATTGTAATAAAGTGAACATAAAATTTATTCAGAGATAAGACTTTTCAGCCACTTGGAAAAAATGGAAGACGGGTTTTGCAGGGGAAAAAAGTGAGAGAGAGAGCTGAGAGATAGAGAGGGCAAGCGAGAGTGGGCTAGCTGACAAAGGATATGCACAAGTTTCTACAGTGAAGAGATTTTCCAATCATATGGGTTCATCTTAACTAATTATGTCTACAATGATACTATTTCTCAATAAGGTCACATTCAGAGACACTGGTAGCCAGGACTTCAATGCATTAACTTTTGCAGGAACACAATTCAATCCATAGCAATGATCATGAATGATGTTTTATTTCTAAGAGCACAAAACAAGTAATATTTTGGTCTACTACTCTGTGCATATCGTACCATCGAATAATAGTGATTGGATATGCAGATATGTTGGATATAAATGATTGTAACTAAAAAAGAGAACACCAAGTCTAGAATACCACATGTGAAGTAGAACATTTAGGAAGGTAGATTGCAATGATTAAGAGTAAAGATATGTATGGATTCTCATGCCCTGGTACTTTAAAAGGAAAACAATTC
Source organism: Glis glis (assembly GCA_004027185.1). Classification (NCBI taxonomy): domain Eukaryota; kingdom Metazoa; phylum Chordata; class Mammalia; order Rodentia; family Gliridae; genus Glis; species Glis glis. The sequence continues at coordinate 38,913 of PVJS01010393.1, read as the reverse complement.
GACAGAGATCGATAACTTATAAACAAAAATTTCAGTATCACGAAGGATCCCATAACTGAGGGATACAAGCTGGGGTCAGGGAGAGGTATAGCGCCATTGCTCTTTCTAGAAAAAACACATGGACAAGTTCAAACTTAATATACAGAGCACCAACTAACATTTAGTTTCTATTGACTTAGAGTGGAATTTATCAGGCCCAAAATATGGAAATGAGATGACATGGCTAAGAACTAACATTAAAAATCAGTAAACAATGAATTATATCAGAAAAACTCTAAACCTGAATAAACTGTGGCTTTAGGAAAATATCGAAGATCCCAAAAATCTTTTTCAGGCATGTTAAGGGCAAGAAGAAGACAGAAGTGTGCAGAAGCCTGCTGCTTGGGACAGATGGTATAATGGGAAAGGCAGAGCTCCTTCATCCTTGTTGCATTTTAGCTACTTTGTCAGAAAAAAAATGATCCTTTAGCTCAAGAGGGGAGAGCACTTATTATTGAGTGGGAATTGATCTTCAAGAGAGGTGAAATAATTTATAGAATGTACCTGGTGCTCCAAGGAATTCAGACAAATTACATCACAGGTTCCAAGGGAACTTGGGGAAGAGATGTTTACATGTCTTCTGCTGATACATTTTGAGGACTTGTGGAAAACAGAAAGAATAGTAGAAAATTGTGGACAGAAAAAACATTCTGGTTTCTACAAAATCAGAGGACAGATTATCTGTACTGGAGATTGATGAGTTTAAAATAATCCTATAAAATTCTAGAAAGTTCTATATAACAGGAGTTTTACAAACTTTGGTTGGACATGCTCTATGGTTCTCCATGCCCTGGGATTCTTAGCAAAAATTAGAGATATTGTAGTGTAATGGGGATGGAGAAGTGGTGACAAAGAAAAGGTATGGGGAGAGGTTTAGTATCTACACAGAGACCCCAATTAAAAGATCAATGCTGATCTGGGCACGGTGGCGCATGCCTGTGCTCCCAGTACTTGGGAGGCCGAGGCAGGAGGATCGCAGGTTCACGGCCAGTCTCAGCAACTTAGTGAGTCACTCACTAATCACTACTTTACTTTTTTTCTCAGATAAGATTTTGGTTAGAAAGAAAGGTCTTATGGAGTTTTAAAAATCATGACAAAAACAGAACTGCTGAACAATTACACCCTCAACAGTTGGGGAGAATTGCAGTGAGTATCATTACCCACCAAGAACTGAGGGAGATCAATAGAGTGGTAATGGGAACCATTCATTTTCCTGATTCTTATTTTTTCTTTTCTCTATTTTTCCCTCCTCCATTTTACTTATTTCTCTCCTTCCCCTGTTTGTTTCTTTCTTCTTTACCTTCTTTTCTTTTTTTTTTTCTTCCCTTCCTTGCTTATTAGTATTACCAGCGAATCTTAGAGACACGTAGAACTTGATTTCCTGCAAGGTACTGACAATAATTTTTGATAATCTCCTTGTGAAGGAAAGAGTAGAATTGCTGTGTGTATGTGTGTGTGGGGGGTAAATGGTAATATAATTTAGTAAAATTATAAGGAATTTGGTAATTTGTTGAAAATTTAATGAATTGTCAATATAGAAAGATATCTTTTTTTGTGTATGTGTGGTACTGAGGATTGAACCTCTGAGCTATACCCCCAGCCCTATTTTATTTTTTATTTTGATACAGGGGCTCACTAAGTTCTGAGGACCTCGTGCTATGTTGCTGAGACTGGCCTTGAACCTGTGATCTCCCCAATTACTCGAATTACGGATGTATGCTATTGCAATCGATTGGCAATATAGAAAGGTATCTTAGGTGAAGTCTCAGAGACCTATTCTCTTTATTTCAGTTAAAGCATGCTGATAAAAATCTTTACATTACATGAAGCTGTGAGGAAAAACAAATTTATTTTTAGAGTCTTTCTTATAAAATGCCTCAGTAGGCTGGCATGGGGATATAAACCAGCTAAAGACATGGAGCAGGTCACCAACTGGGGATGAAAAGAGGAGGCTTCAGCCATGCTTTAGAGAATGATTGAAGTCTGCAAGAATGATTAAAGTCTGCAAGAGGACCATATGGGCTCATGAAGGTCATTGTCATAACCACATTATAAAAGCCAGCCTCAGAAACTGTCCATGCCAGGAGAGACTGCAAGGTACCTGCACCAGCTGGAAGAACAGATGAAAGTGGAGGAGCACCATACTCCCCACAATTATGCCAATGTGCACCCAACCATGAGTGAGGCTTCCACTAAGTCCTCTGCTCCCAGCTCCTGGCACAAGTGAGCCAGGAAAATCTGTAAATGGGAACAGGCGGAGTAAGAGGGAAAGACTTTGACAACTGAGAAAGATCAGAGAGGGACTTTAAGCATTGACCAAGCTATTAATGCATTAATTGCATTAAATATTCACCTAAATGTAAAGAATTATAACACTAACTTGAAGGATTAAGTCATTGCTAAACAGGACTGGAATCTCATAAGGAACTTTAGTTTTGTTAAATATAAAATAATTCTCTGTTTCACACTCTCTTATTTGATTTGATATTCTCCCATCCCTATCTAATAGGCAAAGCATTTTGAACAGTGCTTGAAATTTTGTAAATGATCAATCATTGACAATTTTTACAAATGGAAGTCCTGTTTTATAATATGATACTTAGACCACAAGTAGAAAATTATATTCAGTTTATGATGAAAATAGATAAAATAGGTTACCCAGAAGGAACTGTCCAAGACAAGTACAATTTTTGCCCCAACAATAAGGATGATAACACTTTCCCCAATGGCTCAACTGTACAACTACTGTGTATCAAGTAGATGTGGGGGAAGGGACATGTCATGGCTCCCAGCAGAAGGTGGCATCCGTCATTTTGAGGGAATTAGAAGTGAAAATGACACTGGGCACCTGAGTGTCATGAGGAAGCCAAGAGTGGTTTCCTCTGTGGGTTGTTAAGAAGGAACATTATGCCGGGCAGGTTGGCGAAAGTCTGTAATACTACTTGGGAGGCTGAAACCGGAAGTTTGCAGGTTCAAGAACAGCCTCAGCAACTTAGCAAGACTGTCAGCAACATAGTGAGACCCTGTTTCAAAATAAAAAATAGAAAGGGCTGAGGGTGTAGCTCAGAGGCAGAATGCCCCTGAATTCAATCCCCAGTACCTGCCCCCCACACAGGACATCATGTTGAAATACTGAATAAATATATAAAAGAAATGAATTGGAGGAAATGAATTGGAACTTTGTGCAAAATTAGGGATTGGCTATGGTAATGAATTTCAGAGTGACGTGGCATGAGGTGCAGACTATGTAAGTGTAGGCTGAAAACTGAATAATCATAATACATAATTTGACTGTGTGTTGACTATATATTATTATGCAATGAATTTAGTTGGGTAATACTGATGTATAAAGATAAAATATTATCTGGGCTCGAGGCTAACAGTGCACAGTAACCCAGTGAGACCATTTCAAAATAAAAAATAAAATAGGGCTGGGGGATGTAATTCAGAGGTAGAACACCCCTGGGTTCAATCCCTAGTACCACACACAAAAAATAATGGTAAAATATTTTCTTCAAGTAATTTACACTTTAGTAGATATATAAATATATCATGTTATATAAATATATAAATAAATTGTCCTGCCATGAAAGAAATACAAGCCTGTGTACAATATAGGCACAGAAAAGAGAGAGGGATCAAGAGATATTTTCAGGAAAAGGGTATGTCTTAATTCAGTCTGAAAGATAAGTATATTTCCTGCAAATTGACTAGGAAAGACCTTTCAGGTAGGAGGATCTTTAAATGCACAAGAAGGGCGTGCCGTTATAAACGGTCTGGCAAATCCAAAGTGCCAGAAATTTTAGTATTGGACTATATGAGAGTCACATGAGAGATGGGAGCTATAGAGATAGGTCCTACATCATGGAGAGCCTCAACAGGATGCCGGTATTTTCCGTGCTTTTCTTATAAAGAATGGGGAACCAGTGAATAATTTTAAGAAAGAAAATGAAATCACATTGATAAAGGTTTGTGGATTAATTGAAAAACTACACAAAATATGTAGAGATTTTTCAAGATTGATCTTAGTAAGGGCTGTAAGTAATCCTGGTAATCTCGGTAAGGGCTGATGAGTCCTTAAAAGAAGGTAGTAGTGTTCATGCCTGTAATCCTAAACACCAGTACAAAAAAAAAAAAGTGGTATTGAAGATAATAGCAGAAGAGAGGTAGACTGAATATATTCTGGTTCCCTTCTGGTTTTAGGATTGGAGCAAGAAGGCTAAATCTTGGCTGGATCTCAGGTTTTTGCCAAGACCATTTACTAAGAACAGGGTATGAGACTCATTTCAGAAAAGGAAGATGAGTTCAGTCTCATACATGTCGACTTATACAGGTGACTGGTCACCCAGATGACAATGTCTTAGAGTCAGTTGGCTAATGCATTCTGGAGCTCAGAAAATAGATGATTTAGATTTCAAGCATAGAAATAGCAGCTGAGTCATTGTAAAGATTGGCTTAAGTGTCACAGAGAGAAAGAAAACCAGACTCATTAAAATTATAAATAGAAGAAGCCCAAAAATCAAAATAAAGCAAATCCTTAGTAACTAAAATGTTTTGATACTGTTAAAATAGTAATCCCTGCTTTGTCTTTGGGTTTATTAGAATAAACAACAGACAAGACGCTTTCCAACAATTTTTGAATTTCTTAATCATTCTATAATTAGTTCTCCATTCTACATTAGTTTCTTTAGCATAACATGGGATAAATGAATTTCAAAGAAAGAACCTTTTCCCAGTTGATGTGAATTTAAGTTTGCTTGAGTAAAAAGCAAAGTTATTTTTACTACTTTATGGTCTGTTCCAGTGAACTTTTCCAAATAACAAAATACTGTTTATAGTATTGTTTCACTACTTAATGTATTATAAATGTATCATAAGTCTTTAGCTTTGAGAAGAAAACCACTTTAAAAAATAAATTTATGAAGTCTTTCTTTCATTACAATTTTTTATACACCAAGTGATGTGTGCATGTATATTTATATCATTACAAATATAAAAATGCAACATGTGCTGGGCATAGCAGCTTACACCTGTAATCCTAGTACTTGGGAGGTTGAGACAGGAGGATCACAGGTTCAAGGCCAGCCTCAGCAACTTAGCAAGACCCTTAGCAACTTAGCCAGACTCTGCTTCAAAATAAAAAAATAAAAGGGCTGAGGTTATGTCTTGGAGGTTGGATACTGGGTTCAATCCAACCCAATCCCAGGTTTGGTACTGGGTTCAATCCCCAGTACCAAAAAAAAGCAACATGCACTTTTAGAAAATAAATTTTCATGTGATATTTGTAAAGCATTCATTAATAGAAAACATGTTAAATAACAGTAGGATCCCTAGTTTCTTTAGCAGTATTGTCTATTCTTATACACAAAGGTTGTAATATGAGACAATGTTTTAGTTGCAAAAAGTATAAAACTTTTGAAAAATTGTCTTAAGAGGTTCATATATTTTTATATTTGTTTTATTTGCATTGCAAAAAACACAATATGTGTGCATAAAGACAAGAAAATAAACACATTTACAAAGTAAATTCCAATCTCTAAATAAATAAAAAAGGGCAGAAATAATCAGGTATAAATGTCTACCCAGAGGCATCTCCTTATTCTCATATTAATAGCAACGTGCTCAAGTCCACAAAGGCTACAGAGAAAGTAGAAAACACAAGGGACTTCAAAGAATGCAAAGAGAGATCTGTAGAGTAGTTGAAAGGGGTTAGGGGTGAGAGCTAGGGAGGGGAAGAGTGAGGACTGATGAAGGGAAGAGTTCAAATAATACTATGGCAATATGTGACGGTATCACTACCTATCTTACTAACTCGTGTGGGGAGGGAGAAGGGGGGCAGGGTGGGATGTGGAGCGAAATACACAAAGGGCTGTGTGCATGTATGTTGTTAATACATTCAACCTCACTATTATGTATATTTGCAATGCACCAACAAAATAAAAGAAAAAGAAAAAAGTCATAATGGCTGATGTTTGAACCCAATCTGCCAGTACCTTTCAGTATATATTCCTTGTTGATATCAGCTTAATAGCTTAAGTTTTTATTTTTGTTTTTTTGTGGCACTGGGGATTGAACCCAGGGGCATTCTACCTTTGAGCTACACTCCCAGCCCTATTTTATTTTATTTTTATTTGGAAACAGGGTCTCGCTAGGTTGATGAGAGTCTCACTACTTGCGAGGCTGTCCTCTAACCTGCAATCCTCCTGTCTCAGCTTCCCAAGTACTGGGATTACAAGCATGTGCCACCATGCCCAGCTAGCTTAAGTTCTTTATGGAAGAAAGAACAGAAAAATAGGACAGCTTCCCAGGATAGTATTGATATTATTATTATTAATAATAATAATAATAAAAAGACAAATATACAACATAAGGGAAAGCTAAAACTAGCGGTAACTAGTTTGGTAATAGAACCTTTTTATTTTTCATTAAAAAAGAAATGTCCTGAATTTTTTAAGATGAAAATTCACACTGTAAATGCATTTTTTTTATTATCAAATAAGGTCTGGTAATGTTTTCTTATAAATTGGACTGAAAGGTTTTGTGAGGTCTCACAGAGAGGAAGTGCCTGACAATTACCTCTCTCCTCAGCAGAGTGCTACTGCCATTAAACACAATATTCCTTTTTCTTCTCAGTGCTGTAGGTGTTTTCCTAGCTGATGGAATTAATGCAGGAGGGGGTTGTGAAGGATGTCACTCTAATAATCCCAGGGACCAAAAAAAAAACAAAAACCACCGAGGATCACAGTATTCTTTGCTGCTCGGGGCCGTCTTTTCTCACCTTGTCTTAAGTTACATCCATTCTATGATTTACCGGCATGTCTCTTTCATCTAGAGAGCCATCTGGATCAAAACAGGAATATAGCTTTGTTGACAAATGCCACAAAGCAGACTCTATTCCCAGGACCATCTTGAATGTCTGCTTAGTCACAGCACATCACAAATGAACATGATGAAAACCTCAGACTGGTCTTTAATACCAGGCTACCTATCCTGGCCGAGCTGGATTTTCAAGGGCATTGTCTAGCATTTCACAGCACACCTGGATCCCTAACGTTTGCCAATGGCTCCAAGGAGGACATCTTGAAGGGAGAAGTGTTAGGATTCACACGCCTAGCTAGGAGATCAAGAATTTTATGGATAGTGAATATTTGGTAAATTCCAGAAATTTGAGAGAAAAGCAGATAGTACCTAGGCAGCTGAAAACAATAACATTTTATTCTTCTTCAGCATTATATAATCAAGTACTTTTGTATGAGTTTGTGTGCGTGCATGTGCGTGTGCATGAATCCTAGAATGCTGCTAGAATTCTAGGTCCCTTGAAGAACCAGAAACTTTATAACCACATTTCCATTAGCTAAGCTCAGGGGAAGAAGGAAATTGAAGGAGCTTTTTTCTTTCTGAGTGATATTGTTTGTTCTCAATTAATAGACATAGGGATATGAAAAGGGTCATGTGATTTAAGAAGTCCAAGGTATGGAGATTTGCTGAAATAATGGCCCAGCTTGGAAGCTTCATGGGGCTGTCAGATCTTTCCTCCTCTATGAACATTTTTATAGTATACTTTAAGAGACTACTGTGTAACCTTCACAGGCCAAAACATCTACCCAGCAGCACACGATTAAACTCTCAAACATATATAAAAAGAGCTCTGCTGGATATTCTCCTTTCAACTGACTGGTATTTCAGGCTTCACAATGTAATTTTTTAATACTGGTTTGCATTATAAGAGAAAGGCTGTCTAACTGGAGGGCTAACCAGCAATTGCTGAAGAAAGTGAATGTTGCAAACTGTATTTCTTCCTGGAATTATTAAAGGCATCTTAGTAATTCAAAATTTAGTAATGTTTGTTGCAAATTCACATATTTTCCAAATTACTCACTTAGCTCCAAAGATTATATTGTTTAGTATTATTTTTATATGATTTAAGGAGATAAAAGAGGTTGATGCATAATTTCTTATTATCATTATTTTTAAGTGTTGGTAGTATAGGTATTGATGGCATAGTACTGACTCAAAATATAGGATATAGTAGAGTGGTTAACCACATAGGTACCAGAGTCCAATTCCCTGGGTTCTAATCCTAGTTTTTCAACTTTTACTAGCTGACTAATATTGGCCAAGCCATTTAATCTCTCCAAACCTCTGTGTTTTCATCGGTACAATGATTATTGGATCATTATTATTATTATTATCATTATTATTCTATTCGGTATAGGATGTTAGGGAAAAATCCTTATAATGCATTTCAGACAATATCTGACAAGTTATCAGTGCTTAACAGTTTCTTTCATTGTTTTTGATAGATTCATTATACCACCATTATTCTTTGAATATTAATAATGTATATAAACCCAAGTCTTTGAATTGGTTTTGTGTTTATTAGTGAAGGGTCATCCAAAACTATGAAAAGCTTAAAACAACATCAGCTTCTTGTAAGCAGGGCTCCATCATGAAGTGTTTTGTAAGGACATTTTTGTTTGTTTGTTTGTTTGTTTATTCTGAAGGCATTGACATTTTGAGTAAGTTTTCTGATATTTGGCTATAGGGAATTTCAAGGTGGTGGCAAGGAGACTAGTCATTACCATAGAGGAAGAGTTAAGAACCAGCTGCCCAGGGTCCTTTAGACTCTAAGGTTATAGAGGGCTGCATATTCAATATGTAAATTAAATTAAGTCTGTGAGAGGAAACTGAAAGTTGATGCTTAGGCAGAACTTTGTGGTTATTCATTTTATGTCAATTTTTTGTCCTAAAGGGTTTTCTATTTTTTTTGTTTATTATTTATAATTATGTTAAAAATCTAAGTAAATAGATACTGGGGTTCAGTTTTACCACAACTTTTCCCACCAATTACCAAATGACGAAACTGCCATAGCTTTAGCCAAACCATCTAAAACTGAAGTAGAAGAGATATAAGTAGAAGACATATACCTTAATGGATCACAGGCATATGTTACTTTATTTTTGTTCCCACAACAATCTCTTAAGGTTGTTATTGAGTATTTTATCTTAAAGATTAAACTCAAGCTTCAAGAAATATTAAAAATATTTCCATGAAAATATCTTATAACCATTGGAGGTGAGTGGGACTGATTACCAGTGGAAGAAACATGCAGTTTGAGGTCATTTAATGATAAGGTAAGAAAAAATACTTTCATTCCTAAAGAAATTAGGCCAAAATATGCACATAAAGGTGACAAGCTTTAGTATTATTTAATTTCTGGTGTGTGTGTGTGTGTGTGTGTGTGTGTGTGTGTATGTGTGTGTGTTAATTAAAAGATAATAACAGGATCCCTAAACTTTGCTTTGTTCTGATCTCTGGAAATGGGTGACATTGTGGATTCACAGGATATTAGGAGATGGCATAAATACATTCATAAAGTTATCATACATGTGAAATTCATATGTTTCACATATACAAATATGTGTTATAACTCTGTATGAATGCAACAGATTTAGGATAAAGTTGGTTCACTTAGAATTTGAATGAGGGAACATGAATGGCAGTGGATACTGAACCACTGTTGAAAAGAGTGGGAAATATTCTTATTTTCTCAATTGAGAAAATAAATGAGAACTGGAAAAAATTATAACCTTGGGGAAAAATAATAAAGAACAGAATCAATTGAACTACCTGAGTCTAAATTTCACTTGGGACTTATCTGACTTAAAACTAAAATTGTAAATAAAAAAACAAACACATTGAAAAAACCCTCATCATTCATTTATCTTTCATTTTTGCTGAAGTGCCCTTTTGTTTAAGTGTGCTCAAATATTGTCAGTCTTTATGACAAAAAAAACTTAAAAATATCTGGGAAATTAATATCAGCGGCACAAGGAAAGTGTGGTACAGTCTTTGGAGTTGATCAGAGGATGAAAACTCAATTTTATGACTTCTGGGGAGTAATTTCCTGCCAAAATATAGACAATAAGTTGTTTTAATTAGGTTGTATTATATTCTTACAATTTGTGAGAGGAGAGCAATATTTTTCTTTAATAATCAATGAAACTAAAAAACTGTGTGAGATGTAATAAAAATAATTTTTAAGATAAATCAGTATTTTGTATGAATATTTCTTAAGTTAGAACTTAAAATAGTCAACAGTCAATGATGATAATACATCTTTGTTGCTTTTGTTCATAGGGAGAAATTCAGGGATACTGCTCTGATTATTCTCTCATTAAGTGCAAGTGTGACCTTCATCTGTGAATTCCATGACCTACCTTCCTTCCTTCCTTCCTTCCTTCCTTCCTTCCTTCCTTCCTTCCTTCCCCTCTTTCTCCCCCTTTTTATTTGTTTATATTTTTATATTTTACATTTTTTTGTTTTTTATACTTTTATTGGTGCATATAGTCTCACATCTTAATGTAGTTCATAGTGATAGTGACATACATGCACATAGCACTTGATGGGCTTTCCCCTGGTTCCTTCCCCACTCCCCTCTTCCCCATACAGGATATTGAGATTGACATTGGTTTTATCACATATGTACATAATGCTAATGGAAGTGATTCCTTCATTGATTCTCCCTCCCCCACCCTTCCCCTAGGCCACCTCCCTGGCTCCACTGGGGTTTATCCTCCATTATCTAAAGTCCCTCTTGTATCCTGATTACTCCCTAGCTTCTGCATATGAGAGAAAACATATGACCCTTCACTTTCTATGACTGGCTATTTTCACTTAACAATTTTCTCCATGTCCATTCATTTTCCTGCAAATGAAATACTTGTGTCCTTCTTTATTGCTGAGTAGAATTCCATTGTGTCTATTTCCCATAGTCTTGTAATCCATTCATCTGTTGATGGACACCTAGGTTGGTTCCATAATTTGGCTATTGTGATTTGTGCTGCTATAAACATGGATATGCATGTATGACTGTAATTTTCTGATTTCAGTCCCTTTGGAAAGATACCAGGAGTGGTATAGCTGGATCATACGGTGGGTCCATTCCCAGTTTTCTGAGGAATCTCCACACTGATCTCCATAGTGGTTGAACTAGTTTGTACTCCCACCAACAGTGTAGAAGAGTTCCTGTTTCCCCACATCCTCACCAGCATTTATTGTTGTTTGTCTTCTTGATGATTGCCATTCTGATTGAGGTTAGATGGAATCTCAGTGTAGTTTTGATTTGCATCTCCCTGATTGCTAGTGATGTTGAACATTTTGCTTGTATTTTTAAATAATTGTCTATTGAGAAAAAACCTCTTCCTGGGATAATTTTTCTTCTTTGAATTTTCCATTTAGAACACTATACATAGCAATTTTAATTTATACTGTAGCTAATGGTATCATTAGAGGTTATTGCACAAGGGCTGTGACTGTGGGGTGGATAGGTGGGCTGGGTCTGGAAGATGGGAGCTATTCTAATAGTCTATACAGGAGAGACTGGGGTCTGGGTTAGGATGGTAGCAGTGGAAATTAAAGGAAGTAATAATTTTGAAAAGTAAGAATCAAAGGGACTTTTCAGTTGGCTATTTGAGGAGTGAGAGCTATAGTTGTAGATAAGAATTTCAGGTGTGCCCATCATGAGAAATAAATGATAGGAATACATACAATAGAAAGAAAGAGAATAAAATATTGAAGTGATAAAGTGGTGGTAGTAGATGTAATTTAAGAGATAATATATTTAAAAAAGAGATGATATCTAGACAGTAGGTCACATTGTAGGGGACAACCTTTTTATACCTCGTTAGCCAGTCACATAGCAAGAGGTCTTAGTGATGGCTAGGGATTTGTGCTGTCAAGAGTGGGGGAACACACTGTCCTGGACCATCTTGATTTGTTTCAACCAGAATCCATAAGATGAGATAAAAAAGGACAGTAATGGTGATGGTGAAAGATTAGTATGAAAAGGCAACACTGGTTTGTGTCTTGGTCAATTCTGGTTACTTTATTCAAGACAAAATAAGATTGTCTTCTTTTCCTTCAATCATAGAATTTTAAATAATAGCTAAACCACTGAACACTTACTCAATTCCAGGATTAAGTTTGTTAGTGAAAGAGCAGTGTACATACTTTTCACAGCAACCTTTAAATGTAGCATAGCAATATTATTCCCACTTATAGAGGCTCCAAAAGAATAAGGAATTTGCTCAACTTCTCCAAACTGAAAAGGCAGAGCCTGGACTCAAATCTAGACAGTGTAGCTCCAGAGTATGAACTCTTAACAAATATACTTTATTCTCAAAATTCATGTAAGCTTTAAGAAAGGTACATAAACTCTTGTAAAATGTCAAAATGGGTTTATTTTTCATCTTCAGTGTCTTCATATTGTGTGGAAAGTAAAGGATTTATAGAAATGTACAAACAATAATGAATCACAACTTCTTCATTTTTTTTTTTTTTTTGGTACTAGGGTCTGAACCCAGGGGCATTCTACCTCTTAGCTATCCACCCCCAGCCCTATTTCATTTTTTTAATATTTTGAAACAGGTTCTCACTAAATTTCTGGGGACCTCGCTAAATTGCTGAGGCTGGCCTTGAACCTGTGATCTTCCTGTCTCAGCCTCCCAAGTACTGAGATTACAGGCACTCACCACTACACCCGGCTACATCACAACTTCTTTGGTCACTGTGGGAAGAACATGCAGGGTCTGGATTTCTGCGAAAGAATTCCCCCTTCTTATTTAAGAGCATATCATGTGGAAGCATCAAATCTTCATGTATTTATTACTCTTGAGATCATTCATTCATAGGGTGTAACATTCCTTGTTGAATGATTTAACACAAAGAGGTAAGAGGTTTTTTTCCCCATAAATTCTCCCTTAGTTGATCTTTCAGACATGGATTGCTTTTTGCTCAATCTCTACATAGCACATTTCTATTCATTTGACAAGATTTAGGTCAAGCTGGATTCCCTAATAATTCTGGGAAGTTAGTGGCTGTCTCAGATTATCTGGCACTCTGCATAAACTTCTTGTAACATGTCACTTCAAGCCTTCATATCTTGAGGGGAAGGATCATGTACGCTTATGTTCCCTATTACCTGACACATAGTAGGAGTGTATTAGAGACAATTGAGCTGATGAGTAAAAGAAAAATAGATGTATTTCAGAATATCATTGCAAGCATTCCAAGCCTGAGTTTAACAACCCTTTGTTCTAAGAAGCACAAATGACTTTGGGAAGTCCTGAGGTACTATAGAGATTTAGGGAACAAAAGATTTCATTTATGTGCCAAATGAAACTGTTAAAGTAATTTTACTTGAAAGTCATAATGTGCACTGCCTGACTGCAGTTTTAAAAATATGACTGTTGATGGTGCTTTCTTCAATTTTTCTTCCCAGTTCTGAATCTATTCTTGATTGCCCTGAGTATCATCTTACTGTTCAAGTGAGTGTCCAATTATATTTAATTGCATCACTTTTCACAGTTAAAATTTCCACCATGACCAATTTTTCTGTGTTCCTGGATAGCTTTATGAGTAATCTATTATTTTTTTAATTTCCAGTTTGAAATAATGGCATGCTCAATTTGCTTCTTATGTTTCTCTAAATATATGTCTGTGGATATCAATTGCCTTTATCCATTGTAGCAAAATTGTTCAATTCCCTTTAATTATAAATTTGCTATGTGTTTTGCTTAGACCAAGCACACAATAAAATTCAACAGTTTTCTCTGCAATAATAATTATATTTCTCACATGGTAAGTTACTGTGCCAGAACAATCAAAGGACCTGGGATAGTTAGCCAAGGGGAAAAATGGATGCAAATTGAGGGTTTATTTGGCACAAAAAATGATATGATTGTCTTTTTTTTGCATCTTGAAGAGAATATATTTTTGTATATTACTAGACAGAAAAGATGAAAAGAACCATTTTCTCTACCCTCCTCTTTTAAATAATGTATTCAGTCTTTTTACTGCAACTTTAGTAAAATCAGTTTCTCTGAGTGCAGTATGCTTTCATTTAAGAAAGAGAGAGAAATTCCAGTTCTGCTTCTTCTAACTGTGGATAGAAATGGCCTTGCTTAGCAATGGAATTTGAGCCAAACATTAGCATATGAAATGGTCACAAAATTTCCACTGGGTTTACCTGACTATATGCAGAAGAGTATGAGGGTGACTGCAGTGTAAGCAGTTAATGTTAGAGGGTTACCGTTGGCACATCACTTTTTCTTGGCCCCAAATACATTGGTCTCATAGTAAATTACAATAAATTGTAACCAATGGTTTCAACAAGCATTTCCTGAACCCCAGCACTATGACAGTCCTTGGAAATCACAACAGTGAACAAGGTTGGTATTCAGGGCCCTTGGGCAGCTTACCATCTAGAAGAGATCACAGTCATCAGACAAATCAATACAAGTGGGATGACTACTGTGTTTTGCATATCTATGATCCTGCTTTTTGTCTCTGTAGAGAAGAATATATATGACAAATGATACATGCTAATTTTATGTTCATGAATTTATATAATATGTAGACTAATTTATCTGGCTTCCTTCACTTGGCATAATGGTTTTTTCTTTTTTTGGTGGTACTGGGGATTGAACCCAGGGGCATTCTACCTCCGAGCTACACCCCCAGCCCTATTTTTTGTTCTTTATTTTGAAATAGGGTCTCACTAAGTTGCGGAGGCCTCACAGCGGAGGCCTCTCAGCGGAGGCTGAGACCTGGATACTCTGGTCTCAGCCTCCCAAGTACTGGGATTACAAGCGTGGGCCACCACGCCCGGCTTGGCATAATGTTTTTAAAGTAATACTAAAGCACTTTCAGATGATTACTACTAAGGAGACATTCAGGGAGCAAATGAAGGTCATTTACAGTGACCAACCCAGGTCATTACTAGGAGAGGCCAAGTCAGGTTTTAAATGTCTGCCCCAGACCTATCAAAGTGAGTATAAGCATGTAAAGTCCCAAACTACCTCCTGACATCACAAAGGTTTCCATGCTTATATATAGTGAATAGTCAGAAGAGACTGAAGGTAATTTCTTGGTTTCAATACTTAAAGTGAACAGCATTTCCTGAGCCTCAATTTTCTCATCTGTAAACCAGGGAAATGTACTTCCTAATGTTATTGCAAAGAGTGAATGAATATATTCAATATATGACATTGTGCTCAATAAATGATGGGTATTGAGTTAGTAAGACACTGTGTATGAACTTCCCAATAATGCAAGGTTAAAGAAAAACTGAGGGATTTTCTAAGTATGCTTTAGTCTAGCTCTTTCCTATGTGAATTCAGTTCAGTACAACTTCTAAATTTAGAATCTATGTTTGAACAAATCTATAATAATAATGCATAGAAAGTTGGGGAATAGCCCCGAAGGAGAATATTGATCATGATGGTGTCCTTCCTTCTCTCCTTCCCTCCTTCCTTTCCCTTCTTTCAGCACTTGCAGTGCATTTTATTTGTATTTGTTGTAATTATATCTCCATTTTTCCACGTGGGAAGGGAATATAGAAAAGAAGCAGAAAATAAAAGGAGTTTTTACACTTAAAAGGAAACTAGACCGCCAGGCGTGGTGTCGCACGCTTGTAATCCCAGTACTTTGGGAAGCAGAGACCAGAGGATCCGTGTTCGCGGCCAGCCTCAGCTCTCTCTCTCTCTCTCTCTCTCTCTCTCTCTCTTTAGTGAGACCCTCCGCAACTTCGTGAGACCCGGTTTCAAAATAAAGTATAAAAAATAGGGCCGGGGTGTAGCGCAGAGGTAGAACGCCCCTGGGTTCAATCCCCAGTACCGCAAAAAAAAAAAAAAGGAAACTAGTTTGTGCTTATCTATTTTGATTTCATAAAACATAACTCAGAGTGTGCCCAATAGCAACTTTCCTAGTAGTTGGTGCACTTAGGGAGCCAATGAGTAAGCAGAAGCAGCATTCAACAAAACAAAAGAAACAAAGCCAGATAAACTGGAGAAAACCAAACAAAGCTCTAGTGTAGAGTTTTTTTATGCTTTTGGTAATAAATACCAAATAACTAGTCACAGATGAATAAACTGGTCTATTGGTAAAAGCAAAAGTTTTAATCTAAAAATCTATATATTTAAATTATTTTCACATAAATGACTTATTCTTTTGATTCAACCTTCAGTGAATATGTTTGTTTAGGAAATGAGTATATTAATTTTTAACAAAAAGGTCTTAAAATGCCACCAACAGGAACATTTCCTTTAAACTTTTTCTATATTTTGAGTCCACTTCTTTTTATGAGGTAGAATATATTAGTATTTCAGATATCCTTTGTTCTTCAAAATTTTCTTCACGTTAATAGAATATACAGATGAATATACAGGGTAGCACTTCATGGGTCTTAAAAAAACTTTCATCCATAAATTCTTTCTCAATTTTCTATGCCCAACAGGAAGGGATTTGAAGTATGTCACCAGGAAAAGAAGGATTATTAAATGACACTTTCGATTGTTAGAGTTCTGCATGATTTAGAGACATTGAATTTAGTGGGTTCACTTTTAATCTGTTTTACAAGTAGGTGTCACTTTATATCATGTGAAAAATACACTTCTTCAACTGGGACACAAAACATGAAAGTTCTTCCCTTAACCTTTCAGTATATCTTCTAGGATAAAAACAAAACCGTGTCTTTACTTTTCAGATCATACAGACTCTTTTCTTCCACAATCTGTCCCCTAGATTAATTACCATGTCCCTAAATCACTGGTTGTCCTACCAATTAACATGCTTGTTTTTATGTTTATATGACTTGAAGACAGAGCCTTTGATACCTGCATTAAAAATGAATCTTTGCTTAGGGTACATAAGATAAATTATTTCCAAGTGAAATGCAGTTTTTTTTAAATCAACAAGGTTCATCCGGAGTTGATTACCCAAGTGTATTCTGAAAATTCCCAAGGATTACAGTTGTATTTACCTCCAGTCCCTTTTTATAGTGGAGACTTAGTACAAATAGACAATGAAAGTTAATAAAATCATCATATAGTGAAGCAGACAATTTACCAAAGGCACATACAGCTATTTTCTATAAACACAGACATGCAAAGCATTTACAGCCTTCATGCTATATAAAATTACTAAAAGCAAAGCCAAGAATTTAGAAAGGTATTATAGTCTACCCAACCAGTGTCTCGTTTTAATTGTTGTCTGCAATTTTATAATCTAAATGTCTTTCCCCTGTAAGATTAGGCTTTTGGGAGTCAAGTTAAAGACTCTGAAACTGTTTCTTAATATTGTTTGCTACCTGGAGCTGTTTCCCCAAAGGACTGTAAGCCATTTGCTTTTAAAGAATATGTGATGTTTGAAAGAAAGTGACAGGCTGAAAATTAAAAACAAAATGATTATAAAATTGAAATAAATTTGTCTATCATATTTGGCCAATTAGTCTGAAACCAGCTCTAAATCCATGCTCTTAGAAATGTCAAATCTATATATGTATAAAAAATGGTTCAATTTGAATCCATCCATATACTTGTGGCTTAGAAAAATAAATAGAAGACCCTTGGAGACCTTATCTACAGTTAGTCAGTACTGGATAACAACCACATTGCTCTTTGCTTTTTCTGTTATACCTGGCTCTAAATCGACAGATATAGAGTGGTCATTGGTACAGCCTGAGCTGACAGGTAAATAATAAACATGGTTTTGTTAGACTGATGTCTTTTTGTTAGAGATAAGTAATAAGATAAATCTCTACCATTTAAATAATCTTCAAAATTATTAAAATTACTTAGCAGCTGGATATGATAATAAAATACTCAATTGTATCATATTCCAATATTTAGATAAAATATTTTTCTCTCTTGCATATGTACCTTGGCATGTCTATTGAATAAAACCATCTTACCCACATTTCATAAAACTTACCCTTTTTGAGTTTGAGGCATCAATGAAACTTCACTTTTTATCAAATCCTTCCAAGTCAGAGTCATTGTTTAAGAGTATGTATTTCCCCTAGTTATCTGCTTCTGTCATTTTCATTTCTGAGTCTTGATTCAATAATCTCTGAATGTCTGAGTAAATCCTAGGGTGATGTTAAAGCTATGGCTATAAATTCTATTTGTCTCCTCTAAAAACATTTTAGAAAAAACATTGGGGCAGATGGCTCAGGAGTCTGAGCTCCCTAACTTAGAGGGTTGAGCCCTTAGCCTGAGTGGCCTGTGGAGTTGTTTTTGCTAGATGTTTGCTCCTCCCACTTTCAGTGTGGGTGGGATTTCAGTATTGCCTTCACCAGACTAGGTGTGGGTAATGCAAAGGAGAGAACAAGTCTGGCAAGATAAAGGACCCACATGAGAGGACCGGACTTGAAACCAGTATCTACAAAATACTCAACACCCTTTTTGGTGAATTTTCATATTATTCTTTTCTTCATCTAAAATTGTTATTAAGAGGGTAAAAATTAAGGAAAAAACTCCCACAATGTCATATTGACTGAACAGCATTCTTGAGCCAATTTATGTATTTATTTTCTCTCTGATCAGGCTGTTGTGATCCCCATTCTCTGTCAGAGTGAAAATTCAAGTTGGAGTACAAGTTCTTCCAGATAACATTTTTAAAGTCATTACTTTGATATCTAACACTAGAAATAAAGTATTGGTACATTTAGGTTGGATACAGATAAAGTTCATTAATCACATGATTATTGATGCTGGTCAGAAAACTAGTAGATTGCTTCTATGTGGACAATTTTCTTCTTAAAACTATTGGTTCTGTTTATTTGGGAAAGGGTGGTTACTTGTACATGAAATTGCTGTCTTTTCACCTTAGAGAAGTGGTCTCAGGCCTGAGAGCACATTATACTTACCTGGGGAGAATATTAAAAGTATCACAGCCAGGGCCACAATCCAGATGAATTAAATCACAATCTTTGAAGGTAGAACCCAAATATATATATATATATGTATATGTATATGTATATATATGTATGTATATGTATATATATAATATACCTTCAAAGATTATGATATACAAAATATATATGTATGTATACATATGTATATGTATATATATAAAGTATACCTTCAAAGATTATGATATAGAAAATATATAAAGACTCATATATGTTTGTGTGTGTATGTTTGTGTGTAAAAAGTCTAAGTAATCTCAAGGTACAGCTAGTATTCAAAAATATACTGTCTTAAAAGTCTATTTTCAGTAGTTGCTTATTGGATACGTTTTTTGATTGTGAGAATCATATGCCTACTCTTATTAGTTTAGATAAAGAATTTTGGGTGTAGTAAAAATTGGCACCAAATTTTGCACTTTTCTGGAATGTGAGTTTCATGCAGTGACTACATGCTTTTTGAATGGTAGTCCTTGAACATTGAGTATTTTCTGTGTAGGAAAAGGTATTTTGTGACCAGAAGTGTTGACTGTGGCAGAGACTGACCATGCACTTGCCATTTCCATCTCTCTCCTGGTCACACAGCCAGACAATATGCAGTTATGTGTGGTCACAGGACTGAGTTCCCACCAATGGATGATGATAGAAGGGATCTGAAACTTTCAATTCTGAACCATAAAAGCATTTTCTTTATTCACTTGTTTAATTGAGAACACCAGGAGAACTTAAAGGAGAGGAGAGTCCTAAGATAAAAGAAGCCTAAGTCTGAGAATTGTTGCATGGAAGACACCTCCCAGGAGAGCCATATCACCAAAAACACTCACTGCAGGCTATTGTATGGGCAGCAGATACATTTTTATGGTGGTAAGTCACTGGAATTGGGGGAATTCATATTTTAACAACCAGCTTACCTTCAGGTTATGAGTTCAGGTTATGAGTTCAATAACCAGGCTCAGGATAAGAAGAAGCCAAGGCCAGAAGTGAGACCCACACCCATAGCAGTTGCTGGTCTTGCATTGAGAACACGACTTGTGATTGAGTTCCAATAACTGCTACCTCCATGCCACTTCAGTCTCAGCGACTGCCTACTGAACATAAGAATCTGAATGGCTCAGAACTGATCATCTGTCCAACTCAAGATTAGTGAACTAGCTCTGGCCAGTGGGAAAGAGCCCACCTTGGGGAAGTCAGAAAAAATCTCCTTAAGATTAACTCACATGCCAGCAGGGAAGGCTCTCCCTTCCCCACCCCATGTAATTTCTTTTCTATTATATTTCAATTATTACTGTTATTATTTCAACAATACTTTTGTGTAAACTCCCTCAAAGTTGATATGGAATTAGTAGAGCATAAATAAATAAATGTATAAATAATAAATAAATCAAGGATTCTATTTCTTTATTCTTTTTAAATTAGCAGTGGCATTTATTTCTCCACAGGCCTTTGGCATCATTCATATTCTTCAAACTCTTCAAAGGTTTCTAACAGTAGTTCACTGATCTCATTTACACATTTCCCCCATATCTTGAGATATAATTATCCTCCCACCATGAGAATTTAATTCATTTACAACATCCCAGGTATTCTTTTACAATCTCCTCTTTCATATTAGGTTTTATTTCCTTATTGCCATGCTGAAGATCATTCTCCTTGAAAGGGAAGATCGAAACATGAGGACAAAGAAAATGTGCTTGTGTCGGGCATCAATAGTATATCACAGACTGCTGAAAACTAGCCTTTGTATTTCATCATCTTTCTCAATTTGAATTTAAACAAAAAGAGGGACATCATTTTTCAGAGCAATTTTTAAAAGAGTGAACTCATTAGGGGTTTTAGATGCAATTATATTGATTTTATTGGTATATGGCAACTTCCTTTTGATCTTCAAATGCATTGTCCCTATAATTTGCATTTGAATTTTAAAATGTGAACTCATCAGAGCATACTGTATGTACTTTTTCAGACATTCTTTAGGTAGGTATATTCTTCTATTTTTCTCAATGGGACCACTTGTGATTGAAAAGATAAAGATTATATTTCTGAGAATCCCTAAGCCACCTCCTGTGGCAGAATCTCATATCATGAAATCAATACTATTCTTTCCTAAATGTTTGGATTTCTTCCTTCAGGGATGCATGTTTTCACCTTCTCATTTATTATAAACTTTAAAATGAAATGTTTGCTTTCTCCTTGTTTCATTTTTGCAATAAGAAAGAGTAGTGTTATACGAGAAAGGCTAGCCATCCTTCAAAAGGAGTGATTGATTATCACATTTCCGGGTTTTGTCCTCACATTTTCTGCCTTGGAAATATAATTGTTAATGTATGCAGAGTCACCAGCCTAGCTGCAAAACTAGCCAAGAGCATAGCAAAATAAAGCATAAAAAATCAGAATAACAATTTATGAATTCATCACTCATAGACCAATATTGACTCAGACACGTAGATATTTGCATTAAATGATGAGCTTATTCTTTCTCTGCAGTCCAATGTACATGGAAAGTCAAATTGCAATCTAAAATAATAAAATTAGGCAAATGAAAATGATTTGGATCATTTTAATCATTAGGATCATCATTCTATGAAAGCCTGATGCATTGACCTTACCAAGAGGAAAATAAATATAGAATGTTTCTCATACTAGTATTTAGGATATCCTAAAGTCTTTGGATACATTTGGGAGAGTTATTAGTTTTATGATAATATTTTACTTTTATATTTCCATTTATTAATTGTAAAAATTAATTTCAAAAACTTGACTGTATTTTTGGGAATTATGCACAGTTCAAAAATTTTAAATGTTACATTCCCAAGTCAGTGTTCTAAACTGACATAAACAGAATAGAAACCTATTTTGAAGACACTTGAAGACAAAATTTTTAAGGGTCACTGAGTATATTTTCCCTTGTAATGAGCCCTATGGTCTACTCAATTTTGAGAATCCCTGCTATACCTAGGATCTTTGTCCTTAGAAATGCCAAAGACACTCCTAACATTTAAAAGCATGGTTCTCCCAATTGTACTTTTTTTATTTCTAATCATGTAGACTATAGTTTTTTGGGACTAAATATTGAACCCAGAGGTGTTTTTCCTCTGAGCTACACCCCAAGCCCTTTTTGAAATTTTCATTTTGAAACAGGGACTTGCTAAGTTGCTCAGGGTCTTGCTGAGTTGCTGAGGCTAGACTAGAACCTGCGGTCCTCCTGTCTCAGCCTCCCAAATACTGGGATTTCAGGCCACTGCATCCTTCTCTACACTAATATTTTTTGCTTGTTTGTTTGTTTTTTTGCGGTACTGGGGATGGAACCCAGGGGCTTTCTACCTTCGAGCTACACTCCCAGACCTATTTTATTTCTTATAGGGCCTCGATAAGTTACTGAGAGCCTCACTAAGTTGCTGAGACTGGCTTTGAACCTGCGATCCTCCTGTCTCAGCCTCCCAAGTACTGGGATTACAAGCGTGTACCACCATACCAGGCTAACTCCTAG
The DNA here is from genome assembly GCA_004027185.1 of Glis glis. Lineage (NCBI taxonomy): Eukaryota > Metazoa > Chordata > Mammalia > Rodentia > Gliridae > Glis > Glis glis. Next base: position 16,638 of record PVJS01010393.1, on the reverse strand, counting down.
GATTTCAAGATATTTGGAAGTTGCCAATTGCTTCTTACTTTTGTGCCAAGAATGGATAAGATGGTCTAGGATACTTGCACAATAATATTATATTCATTTCTCTTCCCATTTATCCTCAACCATATGTTTATAAGTCAACTTGCATAGGCTCAAAAGATTTATAAAGTTTCATTCAGGCAAATGTCTTCTTGAGACACTTGTTTTCCTCTCTAAATATGGAATGAAAATTTATTGTTCTAATCCAATATTTAGTTCCATTCCAATAAGTCTTAGTAAAATTTAAGAAATTTTATTTACCACCCTAAGTCTATACTTGAAACTTCAACTAGTCTTTGGTACCTCCTGACAAAGCTATCATACTTTTCAGGTGAGATCCCTTGCCTATTGTCTACCATGACTTTGTCAAACATATTTTAGTTTTTCTCAAAACTCTCTTGTCTGCCTTCACATCACAGGAAATAGAAGATTTAATGGGCAAATAATCTTAACTTCAGGGAGGAAGTGAAAGCTGCTTCTATCTTCAATTACCCTTGCTTGTTTTTTTGTCTTAATGATTTATATTCTTTTGATAGTCTTCCAAACTTTTACCAAAAAAGAAAAGAAAAAATAGAGAGAGGGAAAAAAATCACAACCTATTTTTTTCTTTGTGGATTTTTCAGGCAGCTATTAAGCAATGGCAAAATTTTTAGTGATCCCTAAAACATACTTTATTTTTCATGGATAAAGAAAGTATATATACAATGAAATTTTATTCAGTCATAAAGAAAAACAAAATTATATCATTTGCATGAAAATGGATGGAACTAGAAAATATGCTGAAATCAGCCCATCTCAGAAAGTCAAGGGTCCTATGTTTTCTCTTACATGTGGAAGCTAGAGAGAAAATAGGAAACAAAAGGGACTTCATATTAATGAGGAGAGGGATCAGTAGAATAGCGGAAGGGGACTGGAGGAGGGAAGTAGGGAGAGGAAAAAGGAGGCTTGATGAAAGAAATAGCTCAAATAATGCTATATCCATATATAAAGGTATCACTACCAATCTCACTTACATGTATGGGGAGAGGGGAGAGTGGGGTCTGATACAGAGGGAAACATACCAAATGCTGTGTGCATGTATGTTTGCATCAATTTGAACCTCATTATGATGTGTAATTACAATGGGCCAATAAAAGTACATTTAAAAACTACCCTTGATACTTTTCATTTTTTACAATGCCTTGTAATTCATTATATGTCAAGGAATTGGATGCTGCCATGGGGTTTATAGCCTAGCAGTCAGGGAGAAATGCAAGCATATGAGTACACCCCACATAACAAGTGCTATTATATTATAAAGGTATGATTAGGTTGGGGGTCTGAACTCAACAGAGCTCTCATCACACAGATCGGCCAGGGTTCTTCTACAGTCTGGAATACATGAGCAAATCCTTCGAAGCATGAGTCTGGATTAGTGTGGACAGGGGAGTAGGAAGTTCTAACCTGTGTAGGTATGGGAAGCACAAAGGGACATGGAGTTTCCTCTGCTTTTTTCCCCCATAAAGGAACTGAAATATTTATTTTTATTTATTTATAGTTTTAGATGCTGTCTGACTAGAGCAAAGGGAATGTATGGGAAATATGGAAGATGATTGGAAACGAAGCAGAAGAGTAGGCAACCATCAAGTTATAAAGCATCCATTTTTGCCAAGCTACACCCCGGCTCTTTTTTCTTTTGAAACAGGGTCTTGTTAAGTTGCTGACAGGCTTGCTAAATTGCTGAGGCTGGCCTTGAACCTGCGATCCTCCTGTTTCTGTCTCCCAAGTACTGGGATTATAGGCATATGCCACCAAGCCCAGCTATAAAGCATGTGAAGTGCCCATGCTTTCTTCTAATGGCTCATAGGGGGTGAGATTGGCATTGGAGGGATTTTAGCAGGATAGGTTATTATAGACTGGTTGTGTCCCCCCCCCCCCAATTTACATGTTGAAGCCGTAACCCTATTGTGACTGTAATTTGAGATTGGGACTTTGAAGAGAGTAATTAAGGTTTAAGAGGTCATAAATGTAGGGGCCTAATCCAATATGACCAACATTCTAAAACAGAGTCAGAGAAACCAGGGATGCCAGTGCAGGGAGAAGAGGCCATGTAAGGACATAGAGGGAAGATGCCACCTACGAGCAGAAGAGATAGTCCTCAGGAGATACCATCCCTACAGACTCATTGACCAAGGACTACCAGCCTCCAGAACAGTGGGAAAGTATGTGTTGTTGTTTATGTCACCCTGTGTATGTTACTTTGTTATGACATCCCTACCAGACTAATACAGAGGTCTTGAGAAGATTTATATTCACGAAATACATGCTAACGTCAATATAGAAACTGGATTGGATAGGTGTTAGAGGAAGGGTGTTGTAAATGATGGCCGTAACCTATTGCACTAGTATACACTCTTGTAAGATTAAAGTAAGTGGATATTGGAGAGTTGGGGACCATAGATTTTTAAGGAGTTGGAATGAACTTGGCATGATTCATTATTAGAGATAGGAGATAAGGCATAGGAAGACATCTACGACTATTTCCAAATTTATATTTGGACAGCTGGCCTGTACTATTCATTGAGCTACAGAAAAGAGGGAAAAAAAGCCAGATCTGAAGTTAAGATAATGGGCTCCATTTAGGATATGAGTTGGTTTAGGGTGTCTGTAAGATATCGAAATATAAACTCCAATAGATATTGTATTCATATAACTAGAAATTAACAAAATTGTATCATATATATATACTCTCCAAATTTAATTCCTAGCATTCTTTACCATGTATATTTGTTTTTCAACCACAATGACCTTCTTGCTTATTGTGGAAAATGCTAAGAACATTCTTATTAGATATTTGCACTTGATGTTCACCCTGCCTAACATGTTTTTTGCCAGATTTTTAAAAATGAAATTCTCTTTTAAACCAGTTATTTCCCTATTCAGATACCATCTGACAAAGGCTTTTCTTGACCTGTAACTCTGTTTCCTATTACCCAACTGTTATGGTTTAGCTATAGAATAACCCCTGAAAGAGCTCATGTATTGATGTTGAGAGTTGATATAATTAAATCATGAGGTTTGTAATCTTACCAGTGGATGGATTTATTGGGTGATAACCTAGGCAGATGGGGTATGGCTGGAGGAGGTGGATCACTGGGGGTGTGACCTCTGAGCCTGTGCTTGTGACACTGAGTCCTCTTGCTTGTTCTCTCTTGCTTCCAGCCTCTGTGATATGAGAACAGAGCCCTTGTGCGCTCGCTCTCTCTCTGCTTCTGGGCCATGCCCTGAGCTCTGCTGATATAACCTGGCCTAACATAGACTTCCTCCCTGAAATCTCCAGAAATATGAGCAAATACATCTTCCTTCCTCTAATTTGTGGTGGTCAGGTGTTTTGGGTTACAGCAGTGAGAATGCTGAGTGAAAAACCAACATTTTCCCCTTATGAAACCAATGATCTCTGAACATTGTGTGCTGTATTTATTAGTACATTCTACATTAGTGCATTAGTACATGTATCAGTACATTAACTATCTCCTCTTCTAGATTGTAATTTACATAATATTTGGGGCTTTGAATCTTTTTACATCCCATCTCCAGAATATATAAAAATGGCAGGTACGTGAGAGGTATTTCACAGGTAGATGGATGATAGATGATAGATAGATAAATAGATAGATAGATGAGTATTCAAGAAAGTTGAGGAAGTTAAAGATGTAGAAATAAACCAGAGGAGGAGTGTTGAGAAGAAAGAAATGGTCAAATATTTTAGGGACCCAAATCAAGATCAGGAAAGAATATACTCCACAAAATTTGTTAATCAGTTCAAGCCAAGGAAGGAAAACTATAGAATGGTAAGAGAAATGCATGGTGCTTATGTATATATTTTTATGCCTAAGCAAAGAAAGTAATTATAGAAAAATGAATAAAGACACAGGAGGGGGATAGGATATTTGAGGAAAAATGGAGGAAATGAAATAGAAGACAGTGGTGGAGGATTTAACTTTCCACAGGAAAAAATATTTCTTCCTCCAGTTGTAAAAAATCAGTCAATTCTTATGTATTCCAACTTAATATTCTAAAACAGTAAACCCAGTGTCCTGAAATACAACTTTAAGCTGTCTTTGAGCCTAATTTACTGTCAAGATGTGATCGAATTCCCAAGGAGAACCTGGTTTATAATTGACATTGCATAATAAAACATTGGTGGAACTGGAGAAAACTTGCTTCCATTTTCTTGAACTTATTACTAGTAGTTCAACTTTTAACAACTAGAGTGTTGGGTTTCTACAGTGTTAAAAAAATCACCTGAAGACTGTATTTGAGACTTTAACAAACACACCAAATTATCTGACTGTTTCACCTTTTGTAAATATTCTTTTTCCCCATGGTTAAGTACAGTTTTAAAAATGTCAATCAGAACTTCAAATACATCTGAATTAATCTCTTAATTCACTTCCCTTACATTGAGAAATGTCTATTTCCCCTTAGCTTGAAGAGGCTGCAACTCTTCCCTCATATAAGGAAATACCTTTTAAAGAGAAACCAATTTTCCTCAAACTCTAATCTATGTTCTTCATTATTTTGAGTTCTAACCATAGTCAAGTTGTCCATGTCTAACATGAAATATTATTTAATAAATGGAGACATGAATGCAGCTGCTCTTAGGAGCATTTTAAGAGAAAATAGTAAATACAGGACAGAGCTCAGAAGGTTCTAAAAGCATAAGTTAGTTGGACATTCAGATTTCTTACACTCTCCATTTATATTCTACCATCTATCTCCTAATACATACATATGATGCTAGGGAAGAATCCCATGACATAGACCATTAAAAAGAAAATAAATGCCGGGCGTGGTGGTGCACGCTTTGTAATCCCAGTACTTTGGGAGGCGGAGACCGGAGGATCTGGGTTCGCGGCCAGCCTCAGCTCTCTCTCTCTCTCTCTCCCTGTTTCTC
>PVJS01010393.1:0-11566 GCA_004027185.1 Glis glis | reverse complement strand
TAGTTTAGTACAAATTTAGCACAATCTGAGCCGGGCGTGGTGGCACACGCTTGTAATCCCAGTACTTTGGGAGGCGGAAACCGGAGGATCCGAGTTCGCGGCCAGCCTCAGCTCTCTCTCTCTCTCTCTCGCTCGCTTGCTCTCTCTCTCTCTATCTCTCTCTCTCTCTCTCTACTTAGTGAGGCTCTCCGCAACTTTGTGAGACCCGGTTTCAAAATAAAGTATAAAAAATAGGGCCGGGGGCGTAGCGCGGAGGTAGAACGCCCCTGCGTTCAATCCCTGGTACCGCCAAAAAAAAAAAAAAAAAAAAATTTTAGCACAATCTTAGATTGGTGCGAGAGAAGGCATTGATAGATACCCGAGACCTGCATCTAGAGCTATTGAAAGCAGGCACTGTCTGAAGATCTGAGCAGTGAATATTTTTAAGTGTAAAAACGATGGTTTTATTGTTAGTTAGGATCCTTTAAAACCTATTCTTTTGTGGAAGAGAGAAAGAAGGGCATATTTTTATTCTGGACAGCCAAGAGTGGACTATAACACACAGCTCATTTTTGTTTACTTGCTTTGAGAGTTATTTTGGGAGCTATTTTCAGTATCAGTGCCTATTTCTGTTGTGGGAAATCCCTCACTGTGTGCAGCATTGGCAGGAGACAATGCCCTGCCTCCTTTAGGAAAGCCTTCATGGGAGGATGGTCCTATTTCTTGCCTTTGGCATCAAGGACATGGGGACCCCAACTGATTGAATGCTAGTGCCTGGGACCTGTGATGCGAAGATGAAGAATAAAAAACTGACCCCATGGGTAAAGCGCTTAGAAGAAAGATTACTGATTTCCTTTTCCTTCATCTTCTGAACCTGTCCTTGTTTCCTGCCTGTTTTTTGGGGCCTGATTCCTCAACATTCCTATTGATTCCATGAGCTTCTTGATGTGCTTCCTATAGGATGTGGAAGGAAATATGCCAAGAGCTGTGTGCATGTATGTTTTTGTCCCATTGAACTTCAATATGATGTATAATTGAAATGCACTAATAAAATTTAAAAAATACTTTTGTAATTATTTCTATTTAGGACATATTGACAACTTCTCTTCTCAATATATAGCAGACAAAAACTATCTCTACATTTTCCCCATATCCTTCTACCTGCCTACTTTCTCCATCTCTTCTCCCCATAAGGATACTTGCAAGTGTGGGAGAGTAAAAATCCCAGTATGTCCCAAGGTCCATAATATATTTAGGAAACTTAAAGTCATTAATTACAGGCTGAAGTATAATAGGCACATCTTCTTTGATAGATATTTTTCTTTTAGAAACATACTTTCTAATACTCTCCTTTTTTGTTTGTTTGTTTGTTTGTTTGTGGTACTGAGGATTGAACCCAGGGACATTCTACCTCTGCACTATATCCTCAGTCCTATTTTATTTTTTATTTTGAAACAGCATATCACTAAGTTGCAGAGGGCCTCACTATAAATTGCTGAGGCTGGTCATGAACCTAGGATCCTCCTGTCTCAGTCTCCCAAGTACTTAGATTACAGGGCTGTGCTACCATGCCTGGTTCTTCTTTTTTTTTAAATACCTTTATTAGTGCATTGTAATTATACATCACAGTGAGATTCAAAGTGATATAAACAGAGTCAGGTGTGGTAACCCATGCCTGTAATTCTAGTACTTAGGAGGCTGAGACAGATGGGTCACAGGTTCGAGGCCAACTTAAGAAACTTAGCGAGATCCTGTTTCAAAATATACAATAAAATGGGGCCTGGGTTCAATCCCGAGTACCACACACACAAAAAAAAAAGAACAGAAAAAAACTCCCAAAGTGATATAAATATACATGCACATATCACTTGGTGTATTCCTTCCACATCCCACCCTTCTGGTACATGTTAGTGAGACTGGTAGCGATACCTTCATATACAGACATAGCATTATTTCAACTCTTTTCTTCCTCAGTCTTCCTTTCCCTAGTTCTTACCTCTCTCCCTCAAAATCTGGGATTTTTATTTTGTGAATTCTTTCTTTCCCTCCTGATGTTTCCTAACTTATTAAATATGTAAAATATATAACTTTATTAGGAAGACAGAAGAGCAGAAACAACCTCAATTCAAATAGTCCCTTAGCTTTGGAGGTCAAATTATACACCCTGCCCAATTTCTACTTAAACCCTTAATGATATCCTTTCCTTTTCTTCTTCAAGGTAGGACACTGCAGTTTCCTAAGAGTTTTTTTTGTCTTACTGCATTTAGGTTTATAAGCTTATATTTCATCAATTAGGTTTCTTGGTTGTCTTTTGAGGACCAACTCTTGCGTTTAACATTATCAACCTACTTTTGATATGAAATGTTCCTCAGTGGTTTTGACAGTCCTTTTTACCTATATAGGAAAAGTTATGAATGGATATTGTATTTACATCTAGTCTTCATTAACATTTTCTTTATTTTTTTAAAGTGGAACTCTTTGTGGCATTTTCTCAGCGTGGCCATTCTCTGAGGCCCGAGGCCTTGTCCTGTCCCTGTTTGTCTATCCTCTTCACTTCTCCAGCCTGCCTTCACACAGCTCTTTTGTTTCATTCCTTCAATAATGACCTCGACAGCAATTTTGCCTTTTGCCTTGTCTCCTCGCGTGGAATGTCTCTCTATTTCCGCTGGCATGTTCCATTGTCACCTTTGGTCCAAATATTCAAATCTATATATGAAATCAATTGGCACTATCTTCTTTTTATATTTTTGGTACTAGAACCCAGGGATGATCTCCCTCCAAGCTACACCCCTAACCCTTTTTTTATTTTGAAACAGGGTCTTGCTAAGTTGCTGAGGGTCGCTAAGTTGTTGAGGCTGGCCTAGAACCTATGATCCTTCTGTCTCAGCCTCCCAAGTACTAAGATAACAGGCTGGCTAAATTTAACCATGTCTGGCTAAACTTTTACTAGATTTCTAAAGTTTATTAGTTTCATCATTGTCTTCCTTTGGAACTAGTCTTGGGCTCATCACACCTCTCCTCAGATATGTCATATTTATTTCCACTATGTGAGTAAAGATAGACCTGGAGGCTGGTAACTGGCTCCAGCTGCATTTGACTCCCAATTCTTCACTCGCCCATCCACCCTGTTTGTTCAGTAAGACTCATTTTCCTTGAGTGACATACTCATCCTGCTATTTATCTATGGGGCCTATTAAGTAGTCAGATCCCTGCTTCAGTATTCACAACTTACTAGTCCCTTAGTTGTAATAAGGCTGTACACTTCATCTGCTTAAAAAGGAGGATGACAATGTTTGTTCTACCAACTGCAGATAGTCATTGTGAGAATTCTTGAAAAAATTTTCAAGAGCTGCACTTGTAAATTATTATTATCATCACAATGTCTTCTGACAGCACAGCATTAAGTATAAGCTCTTTTCTGGCCTTTTAAAACTATATAATTTTTCTGGTTTTCCCCCATATTTCTTCACTGATTCTCAAAACTAACTGTTTAGGATAAAATTCTTATTGACCACCAAAACATTGTAAAGATCTTCCTGCCTTTATATAATGCTTTTTCCCATTGCCTGAATTAATTCCTTTTATATATATTTTTAAAGATATCATGTCCAGTTCAATCTTTATTTCCTCCATGAATATTTTACTCTAGCATTACTCTCATGTAGCTCTTCCTTTTTTAAACTATTATTTTAAGCCTTTTAGAATACTTGTTTTTAACAGTTAATCACTCTGTTGTTGTTATTTTACTTTTCACTTTAGCAACTATCACACTATGGTGAGTATGGTAAGTGTTCAATAATAGTTTTGGTTGATTGACATAAGTAAAAAATATTGTATAATATAGCAAACATGAATCCTATATTCAAATAGTTTATTCCCAATGTTTTTTGCAAAAGGGCTTATGCAAAAACTTTCATTATATTAGCAAAACAAACAAAATTAATACATTGTGAACTGCAATTGCTAGATATAGAAAAAGGTAGCAATCTTTATGTTCAAATGAATCACAAGGACAACTTCACCTAAGTAATAAATTACAAGTTTTCAATGTGCTAGTGACACTTGACAATGAGCTCCCTCAACATAAATTGGTACCAAGGGCAGATTTCTTATTAATCATGCTTCACCAGGGCATTGGGTTAAATGCTTAAATAACAGGATGATAAGAGTCTTGCTGGCACTTTAATTCCTGTTTTCCAGGCTCTGGAAGACAGAGTCTCTCCCCTCCTTCCCTGGAGAAGAAGTTCATCAAAATGTCATTATTCTGCATGTGTTACAGTGTCATTTCTCTTGGTTTCTGTACAGGTGAAGTTAGGGTTGGTGCATGGTGATGAAGTATCACTGATTGATCATCATAGACTCACTCTTTTCCCCCCCTTACAACAAAGATCCTGCTTTTTAATCACCTTGCTGTGTACTTCCTTTGCTTTATCCATTATGCAAGGAGGTCATCTAGCAACACTCAACATAACTAATTAAAAAGAGAACTCTAAGGTAAAGCTCACACAGGCATGTTGGTAATTGCAGTAATACCCGTGAATAATAATGACCATTAATGAGAACTGTAATAGCTTTGTAAATAGTCATTTGCCCACTCATGGGAAGTGAATGAGGAGAGTAAACTCTTCAGATTTATTTAAGCATTCTTTTTTTTTCTTTCTGTAGCCAACTTTGACTCTGCTTTTAGCATTTCAGAAATTCCTTGAGCCAGGCATGGTGGCACATGCCCGTAATCCTAGTACTTGGGAGGCTGAGACAGGAGGATCACGGTCAGCCTCAGAAATTTAGTGATTAGTGAGGCCTTCTGCAACTTAGTGAGACCTTGTTTCAAAATAAGAAATATACTGGGAGTGTGATTCAGAGGTAGAATGCCCCTGAGCTCAATCCCCAGTAACTCTCTCTCTCTCTCTCTCTCTCTCTCTCTCTCTCTCTTCTCTCTATCTCTCTATCTCTTCTCTGGAAGGAAGGGGTAACTTAAACCCATGCTCTAAAGTGATAGCATAATGTTCCAGTGTATGGAACAAATAGCATCTTCTTTTCATGGACTACTTTATTTTAAATGATTCAGTTATTTTAAATTGAAATACCTTATTTTATTTATTTTGTGGTACTGGGGATTGAACCCATGGGTGTTCTACCTCTGACCTACATTCCCAGCTCTATTTTATTTTTTTTTATTTTTAAACAGAGCCTTACTAAAGTTTCTGAGGGCCTCACTAAGTTGCCGAGGCTGTCCTCAAATCTGTGATCCTCCTGTCTCAGCCTAATTTTATAGCCAGTAGCGGCATTCTAGGGGAGCTAATAAGAAAACTAAAGTCAAGTAAGGTAAAGAAATTTGTACAGGACTTACAACTTGTTTGTGTCAGAGTTGGGACAAGAAGACAGAATCCCTGGTGCTGTGCCAGTGATCCACAGTGCAGACCTCTGGGGCTTTGAAATCATGAGCAGGGGTATGGTTTGGGGTGGGTTGCAAAGACCTCTTGGCAATATCACAGTGCTGTCTAGTAGTTAAACTGATTATAGATGGCAGATTCCTAAAGAAGGAACATAAAATCGTACATATGAAACAAATACCTAGAAATGCATTAAGGCTGATAGCAACAAGGATGATGAAAACGGAAGACTGGAGGATCACTCTCTAAATTCAGGCAGAACACTTCACGCTGACTTAAAAGCACACAAGCAAACAAAGAAAATGTACTTAACTTTTGGATAGTATTCATTATCTGGAAAACGAGTCTCACCTTCTTAGCATGTGTTAAATCTCTTTTTAGGGTTAAAAGGGTTAAAAGGGTTCCTCCTTTTTAGGGTTAAAAACATAATTCCTTAACATGCCTCATAATTTCTTACATGTTCAAAGTTGCCAGCTTCTTCCTACTCAAGATTTGATGCTTACTTAAGTTTTCTTGTGAAACTTAACATTGTGAATCTCTTTGGTAGCAGCCATCACAATTTTAGTTGTGAATTTATCTTCCAGTTTATTTGATAAATATAGATCTTCATCACTAGATTTCAAGTCCCATGAGATCAGGACAGTATCTGTTTTTACAGATTATTGTATTGTTCTTCCCTGACACATAGTAGGCACTTAGTGTGAATGAATAAATAAATGTATGGAAATAAATTAGATAGTGAATATCATTTTATTTTTATTGGTGCATTATAATTATACATGATAATAAGGTTTAGAGTGATAGAAATATCATGCATACAGCACTTGGTGTGTTACCCTCCACATAATACTGAAATTGGTATTGATGACTTCATATATGAACACTACTTGAACTGTTTCCTTCATGAAGTCTCCCCTTTCACCTCCTCTCCTCCCTCCCCAGTGAATCATTTTAGAGAGAACACATACACAGCACATTGGTTAGACTTTGTGGAGACCCAGCCCCTTTCTGTCTTGCTCACTGCTGAATCTTCAGCACCTGGCTATTTACTTGATATACAGAATTGCAAAATATGTTTAATGATTGAATAGGTGAATGTGTCTCAGTTTGGGAGGTAAATATGGCTCTTTACTATATTTAAAATTCTAAAAGTATTACTGACATTACTGGCCAGGGGGAAACCGACTAGTTCTATGGAAGCATTACATATGGAATAATCCACTTGACCATCAAGACCACTCACATTGATGGGAATGGAGGAGCCTCAGGAGATCCCCAGTTGGGTGCAAGTTCAGGTTACATCTGAAAGGGAAGTTTGTGAATGAGGATTAGACAGTTCCATTTGCGTTTCTTTTACATATTTTTATTTATCAAACTTAAAGAAGCCTTCAACAATTGGTACTGGGCCAACCAGATATCCACATGCAAAAATTTAAGTTGAACTACTAACTTTACCTCATGTACAAAATAAACCCAAAATAGGTCAGAGACTGATGTATAACAAGAAAAACTGCATTTTAAAACACAAAAGAGTAAATCTTAGTGACCTTAGATTAGTGAATGATTTCTTTGGTATGACAGCAAAAGTTTAAGTGACAAAAAATAGATAAATTAGGCCAGGCGTGGTGGTGCACGCTTGTAATCCCAGTACTTTGGGAGGCGGAGACCAGAGGATCCGGGTTTGCGGCCAGCCTCAGCTCTCTCTCTCTCTCTCTCTCCCTCTCTCCCTGTCTCTCTCTCTCTCTCTACTTAGTGAGGCCTCCGCAACTTCGTGAGACCCGGTTTCAAAAAAAAGTTTAAAAAATAGGGCTGGGGGTGTAGCGCCGAGGTAGAATGCCCAGGGTTCAATCCCCGGTACCGCAAAAAAAAAAAAAAAAAAAAAAAAATAGATAAATTAGACTTCACTAAAGTGAAAATCTTTGCATTTCCAAGAACATCATCAACAAAGTGAAAAGACAAGCCACATAATGGAAGAAAATATTTGCAAATCACTTATCTGATAAGAGACTTATATCCAGAATATATTAATTACTCTTACAATTCAACAACAAAAAGGCAAATTATTCAATTAAAATGGGTAAAGGATTTGAATATGTGATACTCCAGAGGGCATTTACAATGGTCCAATAAGAAAATGTAATGAGAAATAAGAAATTCATGTCCAATGCCACGAGTCACTAGAGAAATAAAATCAAAAGCACAGTGACATACTAACTCAGACTCACCGATGACTAGAATAAAGATGACAGTTTTTATTAAATGATAGTCAGTACCTTGTGAGGGTGAGATTGTGGAGAAATTGTTCCCCTCATACATTGCTGGGGGTACTATAAAGTGGTACAGCCACTTAGGAAAATACTTGGCAGTTCTTCAAAATATTAAAAATAGTTACCATATGACATGAAAATTCTACTCCTAGATATATACTTCTGAGAATTGAAAATATATGTCCACACAAAAACTTGTTCATACAAACATTATGTATGCTAACCAAAAAGCAGAAACCACCCAAATACTCATCTGTTGATGAATGGGTGTGGTTTATCATTATAATTGAATATTATTCAGCCATGAAAAGGAATGGAGTAATGATACTTGATACAATATGGATGGCCCTTAAAAATATTATACTAAGTGAAAAAAGCCAGATACACTGGTTACTTATTGAACAATTACTTTCATATGATACATCTGGAAGAAGTAAATTCATAAAAACAAAAGGTAGGTTAGTGGTTCCCAGGGGCTGAAGGGGTAGGAATGGAATAGTGAGGCATGTTATACTCTGATACAGATTCTATCTTAAATCCTAGAATTTACAAGCAAACAGTGATTTTTCGACTCATTTTGCTCAAAATATTTACATTTACTTCTGACAAATGAGCCATGTCGAGTAGTGATTGTCAGATATGACTATGAATTACAATTATAGTATTTAAACATTTTAATCATGAAATATTTCAAGTACACAATCAAAAGAGTGTATAAGAAACAGAGATTGTGTTTGTGATAAAGATTTATCACTCTGTGTCTCATATAAAGTAATGTTGACTTTCATCGTGTGATTTTTCTCTGCTTCTATTAAGTGTCAGGGTCACTGCTGTATTTCCATGAAGAGTCCTGGGAGTTCCCCAGCCTGGGAAGGGAAGCACATCTCAGGAACCCTGGGATCCTTGGGTCTGTGACGAAAAGAATTTCATCATGTGCCAATCAGAGAAAAAGGCAGAGATTTAGTTCAAGAAAAGGGAGATGCACGTTCAAGGAAAAACATGGGCCACCTCGAGAATGTGAGAGCAGCAGCCTGGATCTTTGCGACCCTATTCTTTTAGGAAATTTGGGGGGTGACTGGGGCACATGACGGGGGTGAAGGTTCAACTTCCTCTTAATCTTCCTTGGACTGGTGGTGGCTGGGCGGTGTCTGACCTTGTCCCTCCTAATGGATCTTTTGTTTACTAAGCATCTCAGGAATCTCAGGTGGGGAGCGGGGTCATTGTGACTAAGGGTGTGGGCTCATTAAGGCTTCTGCCTATACAGAACATGCCCTATGGGATGGAGTTAGTTTATGAACTTTCAAAATTTTAAATCTATATTTTTCTTCCCAATGTCTCCTTTCTACCTAATATTTTTTCTATCCTACCTCAAGAGGATCATATATTTATTTTCCTTCAATCTGTTAACATGAATTCCTTTAATTGATTTTCCAATGTCTTATATTGAGATTAAAGGTTAAATACATAACTGCTATTGAAGAACCAAAGCGACGCCATGACAGGCTTTAGTTAAAGCTTTAAGTAGAGTAGGCCTAAGTATCTGTTTTTCTAGAAGTTAAGTTTCTATAGCCTGTTGCCCCATACCCTGTAGAAACCATTAAGTGTGTTAATCTGATCCTGTCCCTAGCAACTCCTAGAAACAGCCAATCGGTGTCAAGCACACCTGGGTCTGGAATTTGCAGATAATTGGGTAAGGCCACTCTGACCAGAGTCAGCAGGCCCCCCACCCATCCTGGACATTCTTGAGAAAGGTACTGCGGGCCCGACCAATTAGCTTAAATGTCACCTTATATGGTTAATGCTTCCCTAATGATGACCTCTACCTAAGGCATGAAAGTTAAACCAACCAGGAACCGCCAACAAGCTTATGTTTTAAACTAACCTATCAATGTAAAGGTGGGGTGGGCTGCCTCCTTAAGGGATAAAAGCTTTGTTCTCAGAGAGCAAGGGGCTTCTCTCTGTGACCACTGCGTTGGTGCACGTTAGGAGCCCAAGCTCAAGCTTGAATAAAGGACCCTCGTGTGCTTTGAATCGGAATTGGCTCCTGGTGGTCTTTGGTGGGATCACGAACTTGGCACTTCATCTGGGGTCTGGTCCGCGATTTCCCCAATGATCCCTGGGACCCCCGAGTCCGGAGGGCTTTGGCCGAAGTGTGAGTGAATTGTTTTTGTCTTGTTGATTGAGTGGTTTTTTTGTTTGGCTGTCTGTTGCTTCCCTCTTGTGGCCGCGCGGCGTTTGCTAGGAATACAGAGCTCTTTATTGCGATCATGGGTTCAAGTCCCACTGAGCAAAAGCCTTTTAGAGTCAGCACAAGATGCAGGCTGATGGGCCCGCGGCCAGCCAGGAAATCTGGGAGACTTCCTGGGCTCCCTTGGGTAGGCTGCGGATTAACAGGTCGCTCCCATAGAGTGGCGGGTCTCTCCTGTCAGGCTGCCCAGCAGGGCTGTGGTGAAGCGGCAGGTCACCCCCACAAAGTGTGCTGTGACCAGTGGGTTCGAGTCCTACCGAATAGGTTACCTGGTGGGTTTGAGTCCCACCGAGTAGGGCACCCGGTGGGTTCGAGTCCCACCGAATAGTTAAATGTGTTTCTTTTTGCTCCTGGGAATTTAGATTGCTGTGTGTATGTGTGTTTTATTAATTATTTTGTTGGCTCTAGGGTATAAGTTGTCACCTGAGTACTCTGGAGTTGACCATTTGCTTATTGTTAGTCTAATTGCTGTTTACACCCTTTGTATTTTAAGATTATCTTGTTTGTGAAAAAACCCTACAGTAAGAACAGGAGACAGACATGGTTACTGGGTGACGCCATCTTGGTTGGGTCGCACATGGTTACTGGGTGACGCCATCTTGGTTCCCACATGACTGGGTGGCGCCATCTTGGTTAAGATTTTTTTAGCTGCCTGGAGAGGCCCTCCTTTGATTACCTCAGTAGGGGGGACTTATCAAAAGCCTTATTTTCTTATCACTAGTTTTAGCCAAAAGCATTCTTTAAGGACATCGGCCTGCTCCTGTGTTTTTTTTATATTTAAAATAATAATGTTTTCTGCTTAGTAACATTTATATAAAATTTTTATTTACAAAAGGTTTTTATAAAAAGAATCTTTTGTGTTTGCTGTCTTTGATTACCTAGCAAGCTGCATTTTAGCAAAATCAGGGTTCATAACTTTGGGTTACTATATTTGACAACATACCTGCAACCATAGATGTATATGTATCTGAAAGCTAAATATACTATGTATCTAGGTTCATCTAAATATTTTATAAAAAGCTTATAAAACTAAAAATGTATAAGTTTCTCGTACATGGAAGCTAGCTGATGGGTTTTAAGTGATCTCTTTATATACAATGTGTATTGTATTTATATCTTGAGTTCAAAATTCATCACTAAGACCTGGTTTACATCTGTTCACCTTGACTGAGTAAGTGATAAAAAAGATACAACCATCTACCAAATAATAAGTTTATTTCTGATTATTAATGCTGTTCTCTAAGCATATAAAATGTCTAAAACTCTACTTTGATTTTTGTCATATGCTGTCAACCTACATAGATTTGTAATTATTGTTATCTTACTGAGCCACGAATTCTAAATTTCATTTCCATGGTTAAATTAATATAGATTAAGGTTATATTGTGGTCAAATTGATATATATTAGCTTAAGGTTATGTTAAGGTTGAGTTAATATGTGTTGACTTCTCTATAACTATACTTTAATTATTACTGACTCCTTTATAAGCTAAATATATTCAGGTTTCCTAAGCATCTTCTAAAATGAAAAACTTAAAAAATGATTCATCCTTTAATCAGCATTATTAATAGTAATTTTTTAAAAGTTTCATATTTGTGTATCCCTAAATTATATTATGATCATCTTTAAGCAAAAATAAATAAAAATGATAACATACTTGGCATTTCAAATCATGCCA
>PVJS01010392.1:21043-39539 GCA_004027185.1 Glis glis | reverse complement strand
GAGACCCGGTTCCAAAATAAAGTATAAAAAAATAGGGCCGGGCCGGGCATGCTGGCGCATGCTTGTAATCCCAGTACTTTGGGAGGTGGAGACCGGAGGATCCAGGTTCGCGGCCAGCCTCAGCTCTCTCGCTCTCTCTCTCCCTGTCTCTCTCTCCCTGTCTCTCTCTCTCTCTCTCTCTCTCTCTCTCTCTCTCCTTCGTGAGCCCTCTGCAACTTCGTGAGACCCAGTTTCAAAATAAAGTATAAAAAATAAAATAGGGCCAGGGGCGTAGCATGGAGGTAGAACGCTCCTGCGTTCAATCCCCAGTACCGCAAAAAAAAGAGAAAAAAAAAACACTGCAGAAAATCATAATAGAAGGAGCTTACCTCAACACTATAAAGGCAATGTATAATAAACCTAAAGCCAACATCATATTGAATGGGGAAAAAATGAGAATTCCCTTTAAAATCAGGAACAAGATAAGGATGCCCACTATCACCACTCCTTTTCAATATAGTACTTGAGACTCTAGCCAGAATAATAAGGCAAGAAAAGGAAATCAAAGGAATACAAATAAGAAATGAAGAACTGAAATTTATCTCTATTTGCAGATGATAAAATACGATACTTAGAAGACTCAAAACAGTCAGTCAAAGACTTCTAGAGCTGATTAACAAATTCAGCAAAGTAGTGGGATACAAAATCAGTCTAAAAAATCAATATCCCTTCTATACACCAACCATGAATGATTCCATTGAAAAAGAAACCCAGGAAACAATTCCATTCACAATAACCTCAAAAACAATAAAATACCTAGGGATTCACCTAACCCAGGAGACAAAAGACCTCTACAATGAAAAATTATAAAACATTAAAGAAAGAAATTGAAGATCTTAGAAGATAGAAAGATCTTCCATGCTCCTGGATAGGCAGAATAAATATTTTCAAAACGGCCTTTCTAACAAAAGTGCAATGCAATCCTACCAAAAGATTAAATGCAATCCTTATAAAAAATACCAATGTCATTCTTCACAGAGATAGAAAAATCAGTCCAAAATTTCATATGGAAAAACTAAAGACCCAGAATAGCCAAAGCAATTCTCAGCAATAAAAACATGCCTCATAATATTTGACTTTAAATTATACTATGGACCTATAGTAAAAAAAAAAAAAACAGCATGGTATTGGCACAAAAACAGACACATGGACCAATGAAACATAATAGAAGATACAGAAACAAATCCACAAACTTATAGTCAGTTGATTTTTGACAAAGGTGCCAAAAACATATGTTGGAGAAAAGATAGCCTTTTCAACAAATGGTGCTGGGAAAATTGGTTATCCATTTGTAGCAAAATGGAATTAAAGCCCTACCTCACACCTTGGACAAGAACCAACTCAAGATGACTCAAAGACCTGTAAATTAGACCAGAGACTGTGAAATGACTAGAGGAGGCATAGGTCCAACACTCCCACATATAGGCACAGGTAGAAACTTCCTCAATAAGACCCTCAAAGTTCAGGAAATTAAAACAAGAATTAATAAACAGTATGACATTAAGTTAAAAAGTTTCTGTTCATCAAGGGAAACCACCAAGAGTCCAGTGAGAGAGCCTACAGAAGGGAGAAGATCTTTGCCACCTATTCCTCTGATAAAGGACTAATATCTAGAATACACAAAGTACTTAAAAGAATTAACACCATAAAACAAATAAACTAGTCAGTTTATGATGTGGGCAATTGAATGAAATAGACACTTCACAAAAAAAGAAATACAAATGGACAATAAATATATAAAAAATGTTCAACATCATTAGCCATCAGGGAGATATAAATCAAAACTATATTGAGATTCCATCTAACCCCAATTAGAATGGCAATCATTAACTCAAACAACAATAAATACAAACAAGGATGTGGGGAAACAGGAACTCTTATACACTGCTGGTGGGATTGGAAATTAGTTCAGCAGCTATGGAGATCAGTGTGGATATTCTTCATAAAATTGGGAATGGATCCACCATACAATCTAGCTTTACCACTCCTCCTGGGTAGCTATCCAAAGGGACTGAAATCAGATGATAGTAATACATAAATATCCATGTTTATAGAAGCACAATTCATAATAGGCAAATTATGGAACCAACCTAGATGTCCATCAACAGATGAATGGATTAAAAAATTATAGAATATACACACAATGGAATTCTACTCAGCTATAAAGAAGAGCAAAAATATGTCATTTGCAGATAAATGGATGGGTCTGGAGAACATTATGCTAAATTAGAATACCGGTCACAGAAAGTGAAGGTTCATATGTTTTCTCTCATATGTTGAAGCTAAGGAATAATTAAGATACAAGAGGGACTTTAATGGAGGAGAGACACCAATGGAGCAAGGGGGTGTCTAGGGGAGGGTGAGGGGAGGGATAATTAATGAAGGAAACACTTCCATTGACATTATGTACAAACGTGAGAATACCAATGCCAATCTCAATATCATGCATGAGGAAGGGGAGGGAGAGGGGAGGGAGCCAGGGGGAGACCCACCAAGTGATGTGTGTATGTGTGTCCCTATCACTCTGAATTACATTATGATGTGAGACGATAATGCACCAATAAAAGTAATTTTAAAAAAGAAATGACAACTGTGAAACTATTATTTCCCAAATAAGTCCTGCCCTGCCCCCCTTTTCCACCTTTTTGAGAGCTACAGGTCTGTCTCAGCATGATGACATTTCCTGGGATGCTCAGCAGGGTGGAAAGTCTTTTCATCCTGACACCCTGAGCTACCACCTCTGGCACACAGAGACTCCATCTCCCTTCCACTATAGACTCGCCACACCCACAGGTACCTGCAGCTCTGTCAGAGGGATGTTTGGAGCAGAGTGCACACCCACCATTGGACAGTGTCCTAGATGCCACTTCCTGTGTCTGCCATCCACTCCATCATCTTCCCAACAACATCAATGCAGACCCATCTGTAAGCGTGTGTGCGTGCGTATGCACGTGCACATTTCTTTTTTTAATAACGTGCTTCTATTGGTGCATTGGAGGCTCACATCACAATGAATATCTATTTGATATTAACATACATGCACACAGTTCTTAGTGTCCCCCCAGCCTTTCCCCACCTGTACAAAGCACCGAGAATGATGTTGGTATATTCTCACATGTACATATTGTTTATGATAGTAATTTCGCTTCTTTCTTGCCCTTCCCCTTCCCTTATACCATTTCCCTTGCCCCACTGAGGGTTCTCCATTATCAACCGGCATCCCTTGTGAGTCCCCACTACTCCCTAGGTTGCACATATTAATGAAAACATATGTACCTTCTTTTTTTGTGAATGACTGATCTCGCTTAACATAATGTTCTCCAGATCCTTCCATCTGATTAAAGGAATCATCTCCACGTTGGCCACTTTTCACACTTGAATCTTTCTCCAATTTAACTTTTCTGTGTCCCACTGCTACATCTTTCTCTGTATAGCTCCTTTTTTTCTTTTCTTTGGGGATCTTTCGAGTGATCCGAGGCATCCCTCTTGAGCTCTCTCTTCTACTGGTGTCTAGTTTTCCATAAATTGAATCATGACTGGCCAGTGCCCTCTTGTCTAGCATTTTAGAACCAACCCCCAGAATCATTCATCCTTTCTCAGGGCTATTTCAACGTCTGTTCCACTGGGTCATGTTTTAGCTGTACGGAAATAGTATCCTCTAACATTTCTGGTCTTCGAGGTCACAGAGCATGTCTCTTTCTGGTACTGCACTCTATCTAAAAATTCCCAGTTGGAAATTGCAATGCATGTTGGCTTTATTTGTGCCCTCCTCTTTCCCATCTTCTTTCAGTCTTGGAGAGCCACAGTCCTCATTTGGGAACAGCATTCCCTGCATGAGGAATGGCTACAGCCCCCACCCTGCCCAGCATGAAGCTCCATCCTGCTCGTCTCTGCTGGACACCTGTTCCTCAAATCTTCCCTCCGAATTTGCCTTGCCCTGCCATGCCCTTACCCAACGACTGGCTGACTAATCTGATAATCACCCGTCATGACAGATTCCCGTCTGAGACAAAGGGGAAGTAGCAGCTTCATATTTTACAAGTTCCTACATTTTTCCTAGATTTCATTCTCTGCTGTATATCATAGTGAGAACTTGCACTAATTGGCCCTGGACGATGGGCCTGCTACACGTGCTTAGCTCCTTTCATCTTTACTAAAGACCTCATTAAGTAGGTGTCATTATCAGCCTGCCATTAGAGAAGCGGAATCCAAGGCACAGAGAGGTGGGGTAACTTCCCAAAGGTCACGAGCTGCAGGGGAGGGATCCAAGCCCAGAGTGTCATCCCCACCTCGTTGACGCCATCTCCCTTTTTATAGACAGATACTCTTGATCATCTCCGCCTCCCTGAAATGAGTAGTATCCTATTTATGCATGAGAAAACAGAGACGCAAAGTGGGAAGTGGTGGCCACCTGGTCTGAGGACAATGGTGCTGGGCACAATTCCATCTGACTTCCAAGTCACATTTTTTTAATATGTTCCAAGGCTCCCAAAATGTCTCAAGACCACTGACACATTCATGTGGCACCTTGGACAAGCAATGACCACATCTGGGGTCAATACTGAAGGATGACCTACAGCGGTACAGGGACCCAGAATTATAGTGTATCCATTAGCATTCTTGCAGTCATAAACTACATAGCTGAACACATAACTTAGAGGAAAGAAAATTCATTTTCTTACGGTTTCGGGCTCAGTCCATGTGAGGCCGGGGACCGCGGATCTCAGGGCATGGCGGTGGGAGGCTGAGGGAGAGCACATGTGTTGTGCTTTTTTACATTCGGAGGTTGGAAGTGAGAGAGGGAGCAGGGGGAGGAGGAACTCTATATAATCCCCAAGGCTGCACCCCCAGGGACCCACCTCTAGCCACACCCAACTGGCCTACCAGGAACCACCCAGGTGAATGAATTCACTCAGGTGAATCCATTACAATGGATGTATCCACTTCTGGGATTACAACCATCATGACTCAATTACATCAGCTCCAAACATCAATTTATGAGCTCTTCAAGGGACCGTTCTATATCTAACCCATGACACACAACATGGTCTTTCTTTCTTTCTTTTTATTTTGGAAATGACGACTGAATCCAGGGTCATTCTACCTCCGAGCTACACCCCAGACCTTTTTATTTTTTGTTCTTGAAACAGGGTCTCTCTAGGTTTCTGAGGATCTTGCGAAGTTGCCAAAGCTGGCCTCGAATCTGCGATCCTCCTGACTCAGCCTCCCAAGTACTGGGATTGCAGGCGTGCACCGCCGTGCTCGGCTCATCATGGACTCTCAGAGTGTTGGCTGGTCCCTTTTTGATTCTCTTTTTAGTCCATCTTACTATAATGACCAGGAAGATGCTTCTCTTTTAGCATCTCCTTACCCTTGGTATTGTTCCTTATTTAACAGATAGGACAGCCTGCATCTATGGGGGACAAAAGAAGGAGTCTCCTCACCTGAATTGGCTTCTTTGCATTAGTTTTTATCTCATCTCTCATTTATGGAAAAATCAGACCAGTTGTCTATTTATGGCAGTGACAGAACGTTTCCTTTAAATAAATTGATTAAAATTAGAAAAAGAGAACACATTAAATACACAAAAACACAGGTGGCATCAGCATATGGAAGTTCCCTGAAAGTGATTTTTGTGAACACTTAGAAATGTGGTATTAATGGGTTTAGGATGGGAAGTGTTGATATCTGTATCATTTTTTTTTAATTTTTTGTGGTACTGGGGATTGAACCCAGGGGCATTCTACCTCTGGGCCATACCCCCAGCCCTATTTTATTTTTTTATTTTGAAACAAGGTCTTGCTAAGTTGCTGAGGGTCTCACTAAGTTGCTGAGGCTGTCTTTGAACCTGTGATCCTCGTGTCTCAGCCCCCCCTAGTACTGGAATTACAGGCGTGTGCAACCATGATCAGTGACATTCTTATCTTTGATACCGACTACTCCACAGATGATAGAGAACTCCACTCCACTCTTAATACTGTGAGTCCAGGACAAACACTGCCCAGCACCTAAAAGGTACTCAAAACTGAGTCGAGTTTATTGATTAGCTAACGTGCATTGCTGTGAACATCTTTGTGTGGCAACATTCCAGAAAAAGAAATGTTTGCAGCGGCTTTAAAGTATATGGAAAAACATTTAATCTCATTGGCAATCAAAGAAATGCATGTCAGACGCTACTAACCAAACTGATGATGAACTTGGTATTATTTTTTAAATAATGAAGGCTGGAGAAAGTGGAGAGAAACCAGATGAACAGATTTTAAAAATTGGATGAAAATTGAGCAAGGTATTTTAAAAGCCCCATAAATAAACTGATCCCTTTAGCACAATTGCACACCTAAAAAATGGATCCTGAAGTTTCGTTTAGGAATGAAGAAAGTCTTGAGTACCTTCCAGAGGGGCCATCTGCGGTGTCAGGGATGTACTCAATCTTGACCACAGAGGTGTGTGTTACAGCTGTCTTAACACTGTGATAAGCTGGGTGTGGTGGTGCACGCCTGTCATCCCAGCACTTGAAAGACTGAGACAGGAGGATCGCAGGTTCGAGACTAGCCTCAGCAATTTAATGAGACTCTCAGCAACCTAGTGAGACCCTGTTTCAAAAAATAAAAATAAAAAAGGCTGGGGGGTGTAGCTTGGAGGTAGAATGTCCCCTGAGTTCAATCCCCAATACCCCACAATTTTTTTTGATAATGTATGGAATGATTTCCTGAAAATTCTTGCACTTTCAAAAAATAATCTAATAAAACCACCTTGATACAGAACCAAAACATGAAGCCTGAGGAAACAGAAATGGATTTGTGCAAAACTTATCATAGCATTGTTTTTCAGACCTCTTCAAAACTCCATGGCTTAAGACACTGATAATAACATCACCAGGCAAGGTGTACATACCTGTAATCACCTGTAAGGTGATTACACACCTGTAATCCCAGTACTTGGGGGGCTGAAACAGGAGGCAGCCTCAGCAATTTAGCGAGACACTCAGCAACTTAGCAAGACACTGTATATATTTATATATGAACAAGTAAATGAATGGGGCTGGAGGTGTAGCTCAGAGGTAGACTGCCCCTGTGTTCAATCCCCAGCACACACACACACACCCACACACACACAAGCAGATGGTTACAAAATGGTAATGTGACATAGAATCCAGAAGCATATGTGTTTTGTATTTACAGAGGTTTCCGGAAAGCAACTTGGAGCCAAATAAGACCTAGTCTGGTCATTTAAACATCAAAGGGCTGTCTGGCTGATGCGGAAAGGCATCCAGGAGCCTCCCCTCTCCCCTCTGGCTCCCCATCCCTCTCTTTGACTGCTGTTATTTAAAACGGGAGAAGACAAATGGCCGGGCACCTAAATCACACGCTGCCGAAAAGGTCACACTAACAGACCCGGTAACTGCCTTTTGGAGCATGTTTGAAGGATTTAAGACCTCATTACTGTGCCTGGGATTGTAAAAGAGAAAACGATAACAGGAATCTCAATAAGGACGAAAAACAGAAGAGCTGGCCCTTTCCAAGTCTGTGATGCCTCTACGATGCCGAACCCACGTGCTTTTGTCTCAGGTATACTCTAGAGGGATGGTGGATTCCCCACCAAGGATCTGCCCGCCCTCTCTAGAACTCTGCAACAGGAGCCTGCAGTGGTAATGAGTTGGGACCAGATGCCAGGACTTGAACAGTGTGCACGTCTGCTAACCTGCCGGTAAAAATAGGTTCATGGGTGGATAGCACTGAAGTGCAGTGTGTCGCAGAAGTCCTGCACCTCACCTGCCTTTCCTTTCTGGGGTTTCTGCCTCTGTTTATCCTGGTTCCCCTCCCAGAGACATCCCAACACTACTTCATTCCAAGAGGTTTCTGCTTCTTGCTCTCCACACCAGGTTCCCTCTCTCTTTGCTTCTCCCTAAATTCCAGATTCAAGACACATTAGTCACATTTCACTGCAAGATCAGAGCCAGCTCTGGAATTCTTAGGATTCTTTACACAAAGAAAGGGAAAGCCTGATTATAATCTCTCATGCTCAATACTGTTTACCATTAGAAAGACAGACAGGTGTGCCCAGCGTGGTGGCATACACCTGTAATCCCAGTACTTGGGATTCTGAGGTGGGAGGATCACAGATTAAAGGCCAGCCTCAGCAACTTAGTGAGGCCCTCTTTCAAAATTTAAAAAAAATAAACATAGGGCTGGGAGTGTATATCAGAGGGAGAATGTCCCTGGGTTCAATCCCTAGTACCACAAAATGAATACATAAATACACACATATATACATACGAAAGATAGATGGGTTAGAATCCAGGCTCTAAAAATTTTGGTTCTGCACAGCCAAAGAAGTTATAATGAAACTTAAGAGTCCCTTCATTCTAAAAGTTCCCATATGGGAAACCTAGATTTTCATGAGAGAAAAAAATGACCATCACGTCATCCAACATATTTGCAGCACAATTCAGTTCATGCAAATGTTATTTATTTATATTTTTTTCTTAGAACCAGTATCTAGGAGTATTTCATGAGCTACTGTTAGATAAGCAGGAGTCAAGGTTAAAAAAAAATAGGAAGCCTTTCAGGGTAGAGACAGGTAACATGAATGAGTGAAGCAGACCTGGTGAAACTACAATCAGCCCTTCGTATCCACGGGTTCCTTGTCCAACCAACCTCAGATAAAAAAAATATATATATATATATATTTTGCGGTACCGGGGGATTGAACCCAGGGGCCTTCTACCTCCACGCTACACCCCCGGCCCTATTTTTTTATACTTTATTTTGAAACCGGGTCTCACAAAGTTGCAGAGGCCTCACTAGGTAGAGAGAGAGAGAGAGAGAGACAGGGAGAGAGAGAGAGAGCTGAGGCTGGCCGTGAACCCGGATCCTCCGGTCTCCACCTCCCAAAATACTGGGATTACAAGCGTGCGCCACCACGCCCAGCCTCAAAAATATTTTTTAAAAATTACCTGAGTGTGTAAAAAGATGTTCAACCTTTTTTTCCTTGTCATTATTCCCTAACCAATAGAGAGTGACAACGATGCACAGGGCACATTGTGCTGGGTATCATACATCACCTAGAAATGATTTAAAATATCTGAGGATGTGGGGAAGCTATATGCAAATACTGCGCCATTTTACATAAGGGTCTTGAGCATCTGAGAATCTGGGTACCCTGGGGGGCTCCATCCACCACGGATACTGAGGAACAACTTTAACAGGGATTGCCACGAACCACAGCCAGTGGGAGCAAGCGCCGTCAAGTCCAATCAGGAGTCACTGGTCCAATGGGCTTGACCACTGCCAGAGGGTATGTTGACACAGGGTTGTAGATTTTCACATTTCTCAAGAAAAGCAAAGAGGGTAGCATATCTTGATTTTTCTCAACATTAGCAAATAATTAAACATTGTAGAAACAAACAAACCTAGAGCTCTATTAGATTCAAGAGCCAGCATTTTTAACCTCTGTCTTGATGGTGTGATTCTGGACCCCCTAGAGAGGCATTGAATGGGTGTATTTTGCTACTTATTTGTTTGCTTGTTTTAAATACACATTACTTTGTGAGACAAATCTCAGCCATATTTGCACCATGGTCTAAGCCTTATTGAGAATCATGTTTAGCTCTACAGTCTCTGCCCCTAATAGAAAACAGGCATCTCAGTTGCCATTTCTAAGCAGTCCAGAGGAGGTGCCAGAGAGTTGTCTTGTGGAGAAAGGGGATCCAGCAGGAAGGAGTGCTGGGATTGATTAATGATGTCTGCCGTGAGCACAGGCCACTTGGTAGCAACGTGTCTTTCTTCTGCAATTCTGAGCATGTAAATTAAGTCCATATTCCAAAATACACTTCATAGTGTGGGAAGACAGTGCTTCTGTTTATAGCTCAAGGTATGGTCACCTCCTTTTTCCCAGCCTGCACTTTGTTTAAGATCCCCTTTCTCGCATAAATATAGAGGAGAAA
Source organism: Glis glis (assembly GCA_004027185.1). NCBI lineage: Eukaryota > Metazoa > Chordata > Mammalia > Rodentia > Gliridae > Glis > Glis glis. The sequence goes on along the minus strand of PVJS01010392.1, from coordinate 29,554 downwards.
TTTCTTGCAAATCATGTTCTTCTATGCCCTCAAGCTTTCTGCAGGAGTCCTGCTGTCTGACATGCTATTCTTGCTCTTGTTTGCTTGGTGAACACCTACAGAATTTAACACTCCACTCCAGCATCGCCTCCTCGGTGTATTTTTTTTCTTGGGTCTTTGGTCTTAACTCTTTTATGTTCCTTTACACTTTTTTGTCCACATTTTCAGGGAACTTTTTTCAAATTGTGTTGTCTCCCCTTAATACAAGATGAGTCTCTCAAGATCATAAATCATGTATTTGGTCAGTATCAGACTCTATGCTGAATGAATGAATGATGATGGATGGATGGATGGATGGATGGATGGATGGATGGATGGATGAAGCAGCTGTCTTCTACTATACAAAAAAATAAATCAATAGTATCTCTTTGTTCACATTCCCAAACATCAGTAACTCATATGACACTTTCACAATTTCTGTCATGACCACATTCCAAAAATTACTTACCCTTTCTGGGCACCACTGAGAAGAAGACAACATAGCAAGTTGCTTTAAAATTGGAAACTCAGAAGCACTATTGGTCTATTGGTGATTTTTATGTCTTGACCTCTTCATCCTTCCAGCTGCTGGGCCAGAGGGCAATGTTCACTGGCTAAATCTTTATATTCATCAGCACAGCTGACTGCACACCTGTCATTCGAACGTTAATATCTGCTGTCATTGACTTTGTGTCGTTCTGACATTATTTTCTAAGACACCTTCAACCAAATACATGGGTATTCATATAATGTTTTAAAAATTGGTTCAGAGGCATGAGGGCCATGCTGGAGGAACGCTAGCCTGAGTGATTTGTTTCTTGAAAGCACACAGGGTATTCCTTGGCAAAGCTTTTTGACACATCCCCTGGACGATCCCATTGATCACTGGGAAGATGCTGTTGACTTGAGGATTTCTGTTTTATGGGTGATTAAACAGATGCCCCAAGAACTCAGTAGTTTCTCTTAGCCAGCATCAAGGAGCCCCTCAGACGGATGCTGTGACATGCATTCTGATGTCCTAATACTGTCACCAATGCACACACCATTGCAGGTATATTTTAACCAGCTCACAGCCTGCAAAAGCTCCTCTTTGTCCTTTACAAATGGAATTATGTATTGATTCTCCTCTTTCTAACAGAGAGGTATGGTTTAAAGTCGCAGCCATCTTTTTCAGTAATTGGACATCTATATCCAGTGTCCCCTGTCACCAATACTACTGTCGCAAAGAGGCAAGTTGCTCAATTAAATGCCAGGGCAGGAAACTTTGAGGTTGGCTGGGCACCTTTGAGGTTCCCCAAAAGGACACAGGACAGAGTGTTCCTGGGAAACCAAGTGCCGGTCCTCTGCCTGTATTTATGCACCCAGATTCTGTGGGTCACCCAGAGCCAGACCATACCCCAGCAGGGATATATACAGCTGCTCCAAAAACAGCCAAAGGAAAACTAGCCAAAAAGGGTGGACCTCCTGCTCACTTATACTCTTCCTCAGTCTACAGCTGGATTTCACTCCCAAGTCCCCAGAGACTGTTGGGCACCAAAATCCCAAGGGCTCCGCTTCACAAAGCTCTTCTTGGTTCAGTACTAAGTGCAATCAAGATAAAATGGAAATACCATTCCTGACACAGCTGGTCACCTCTTATTCCATGTATTTATGTTGGAGATTCTCACTCCATGGCCATGGTGCCCTGTGTCCAACATCGTCGCTATATCCATCAACCACCTTTAATCGTCCTCAACGAACACTTTCAAGAATTTCCTTTAAGCCGGCTTTGCCCTTTTCTATTTAACAAAGTGCTAATGCGTTCATTATGAATAGGCATGTTGTATACGCTAGCTTTATCATCTCCATCTACATAAATAATTCCCATGTATTACAATTTTTTCTTAAAAAATAGATTTTAAGCCGGGTGTGGTGGCGCACGCTTATAATCCCAGTACTTGGGAGGCTGAGACCGGAGGACCCGGGTTTGCAGCCAGCCTCAGCTACTTAGTGAGGCCCTCTGCAACTTCGTGAGACCTGGTTTCAAAATAAAGGATAAAAAATAGGGCCGGGGGTGTAGCTCGGAGGTAGAACGCCCCTGGGTTCAATCCCTGGTACCGCAAAAAAAAATAGATTTTATTTGGTTACCTTCTAAATTAATTCTCTCACCTCACATTAGAGAACATTAGTGATCTAATTTGACTACCAGAGAGCTGTTTGAGAAGTGTGTCTGTTATTTATTTATTTATGTATTCATTTATGTATTTCCTCTCATCTCCAAATCCGCCCTTTATCGCCTGTGTTGAAAAAGTGGCTGTGGGTCCTTTCAGGGGATTTTCCCTTGCTACAGGCCCAATGCTGAAGTGTCCGTAGAGGACAGTAGAGAGACAGGCATTGCAGAAAGAAAACCTCACACTCTCTGGTTTAGCTTCCTGCTCCCCTCTCCAGTGCTCAGTCCCCTGCAAGTGGGTAGTTTCTGCAAGACCAGCCTGCTGTAGCACAAGGGTGGCAACTCCAAGCAACCATATCTTCTCCCACTAACTTTTAAGGGGTCATTTTGCAGTAAAGACCCTCCCCATGAGACCCTCCTGTGTCATTCAATAGGGTGGATCTCCCGCAAGCCTCTGATGGCGGGTTTTGTCATAGCACCACAGCGACTTCTCTGTCACTTGCTGCATCACGGCCACACACGCTGAACCAAAGACACAAGCCCGGGGCTGTTCCTTGGTTGCTCCGTCTCAGCCCTGGGGACACTGGCTGTTCCTTATATCTGCCAACCCGATATTCTTTGAAGTTCTCCTTACTTCTTAACCAACTAATCCCTCATTATTCTAATCCCCCGTTGTCGCTGATAATCCTATTGAACTCTCCCTGATCAAATCGCTACATGAATTCACTTTCCCCAGAAGACCCTGGCACATAAAAGGAGATGCATGAAATTAAGTAAAAACCTGACCATGGTAGAAGGAGGTAGAGATGGGCTTCCATGACTTCAGCCTGGATGCTCAGCGCCCGTCCCCAGAAAGGCTTAGGTGAGGCTCCCCAACTTCCATGCAAGGTGTCCACCTCTCTCCCTGAACCCTACGGATATCCAGGCACAAAGGTTAAGTTTTGAAATAGTGTAAAGTCTTCAATTTGTTTCTCTGAACCAAAAACTCAAACAAACAAAAATACTTTTGTAGAAGGCATCCCATTTATTTATTTATTCATTCATGCATGCATTCATTCACTTTGGGAACAGCAAAGCAACTCTCCTATTTATTTATTTATTGTGTATGTTGCTGGGGATTGAACCCAGGGACATTCTACCTCTGAGCTACAGTCGAGCCCTATTTTATCTTTTTCTCTTTTTTTTTTTTTTGTGGTCCTGGGGATTGAACCCAGGGGCATTCTACCTTCAAGCTACACCCTCAGCCCTATTTTTAATTCTTTATTTTGGAACAGGGTCTTAATAAGTTGCAGAGGGCCTCACTAAGTAGCTGAGGCTGGCCGCGAACCCGGATCCTCCTGTCTCAGCCTCCCAAGTACTGGGATTACAAGCGTGCAACACCACGCCCGGCTACTTGACATTCTTGACTGTGAAACCATCAACAGTGGCCACTGACTTGGGAAGTGAAGAAATCCCCCCTTGCCTGCTGTTTTGGGGAGGTAGATTATGCCGAGCCCACCACTAATTACCAGGACACGACATGAACCCACTGCTACTTCTAGGCGCTACCCTGAGGCCCCACACTGCGGCCGAGCGCTCCGCTCTCCCCATCCAGGTGAACAGAATCAATGTTGGAAAGAATAAATGTGGACGCCACACAGCAGCTATCTACTTCACGGGGGAGGCTGTGTCGAGTAAACTGATTTCCATTTGCACGGTGTTCCACACTAGAGCAAATGTCAAATGTGTTTCCTTCCGCCTTTCCTGGGGTGCCTGTTCTTGTAATTGTTGCGCCGCCACCCCATCTGTATGAAATCTTAGAACCGCGGGGCCCATCCGACCTGACAGTCTGACATAACTCTATTAAAGATTCATGTTTTATTCAGGCTACCGAGGCGGGCCTATTGATTTAACTTTAAGGAGCACATTATTCGACTGGAGAGCGTGTTTACTTTTCTTTAATTTGTAGGCTTTGTGTGTCTAACAGGGCTTGGTCACCAAAGTCCTACCAATAGGTGCAAATGGCTGATTTTTCAGTGAACTAGCGAACAACACAGGACATCGATTCGACATGAAGGGATGTCTTCTTTAGCAGGGAAAGGGCTCCCCCCCTTTTTTTTAAGCTATAATGCTTCATTTTTCGCACAACAGTTAAATGCAGCCACTCTATAAAAATAACGTTGGCTGAGCATGACAGCACATGGCTGTAATCCCAGTACTTGGAAGGCTGAGACAGGAGGATCGCAGATTCGAGGCCAGCCTCAGCAATTTAGTGAGGCCCTCCACAACTTCATGAGACCCTGTTTCAAAATAAAAAATAAAATAGGGCTGGGGGTGTAATTTAGAGGTAGAATGCCCCTGGGTTTAATCCTCAGTAACATACACACACACACACACACACACACACACACACACACACACACACACACAAATGTTAATTTGAAAAATAAAATCATGGGGCTTAGAAAATGAGGCTGTAGAAGTAGTCAATTGCATAAAGACACTATACTAGCTAACTTGTTACTTGTTTATCTGAGAGAGGTGGGCTTTAAGAAGGTTAACAAAATACCCAGGTGTGTTGGCGCACACCTGTAATCCCAGTTCTTGGTAGGCTGAGACAGGCAGATCGCAGGTTCGAGGCCAGTCTCGGCGATTTAGTGAGCCCCTCAGCAATTTAGCAACACCCCGTTTCAAATTAAAAAGGACTGGGGGTGTAGCTCGGAGGTAGAATGCCCCTGGGTTCAATCCCCAGTACCAAAGGTAAATAAATAAATAAGATGAACACCATCCTCCATAGAGGAAGAGAAATTAAAATAAAGAAGCCCCTGGAAATCTGTGTTATTTTCTTATCCTCCATCCTCGCCAAATGGCTGTGCCTTTTCAAAGGCAAATTAAATCCAAACAGAGGTTTAGAAGATGTGATTAGGAAAGAACGAACAAAGGATCGAAATAGAATAGAGCGGATCATTTTCTGCTCGCTGCTGCTGCCTGCCCACTTAACAATAGAAGTGGAAGGGTTCCCTCCCTGTGTAATGAGGGAGCTGCGCATGGGGATGCTCGGCTTGCTTTATAATCCTGTGGCGTCCTCAGCTGAGCCGTGATTCACATTTTCCTTCAGCTTCCAAACCTGGGAACACCTTCCGAGCGCCCACATTATCTAAGTGATCGGCATCAATAAAAAAAAGACACGGAATGACTAAATTCCCTGCCTGGGTTTCCCGAGTGGCACGACTTCATCGGAAGAATTCTTTCTCATCGCCGCCTCTCTTGGTCTAAGTGTTTGGGGGACTAAAAAATGATTTCGGGTTTCTCTTTGGAGCATTTCTTTTCTTTGTGTGTCCCTCGATTCCTAATAGAACCTGATTTATATTCAGCCATTATTCAAAAAAAAAAAAGAGGCACATTTTCAACTGGCAGGCAGCAACTTGAAACTCTCAGATCCGACTTAAAGCAAGTTGCATTCTCTGGCTGATGCAAGAGGAGAAAATAAAAGAAATAAAAGTGTCCCTGAAATAAACAACCTATTAGTGTGGAGCTGTGATCAGTGAGAATTGGAGGCTTCTATTAATGGCGTAGCAAGAGCACGGGTTACGGAGTTCAAATCCCAGCTCTGCCCCTCAGTCACCAAGCTGGTCCTCTGGGGCAAATAACTTCTCTGATGCATCCTTTTCCCCATCTATGAAATGGGATCACAGCAGGGTATTGTACTCAGCGCAAGGTACTCAGCACTAGGTACTTTGGGGAGGACTGGATACGTCAAGGCGTGTAAGGTTGTGCCTGGCATCATGGCACATAAATTCCCAACCTGTATGATCCAGCATCAATACCATCTTGTGCAAAGGTCAACTCTGCTGTTCACCATGCACAACCAATCACTTAGCACTGTCCCCTATGGCTGGAGCCCTACCCTTTAAGATGAATTTGCTAGGTCAAGGACACAACCCACTCCAAGACAATTCCGCAGTGCAGTTCACCAGGGTTAACGGGCTGCCATTTCACTGTACCAGGGGTCTCGTCTCGCGGTTACAGCTAATGCCTTTTGAGCCTCGGCTCATGTTGGAATGACCACAACATCCGCCATGAATCGGGAACAGAAGGCTGAATCAATTGGCGGCGAAATGACAATAAGCCCCTGGTGGAAACGCAATACCTTCCATGGAAATGACTCTCTAATTGTTAATCAATTGCAATAAACTTTCCGGTCTACCAGGAAGGATGGGCTGCATGTTCTGCCTGAAACTATGCCAACCAATGGCCATTTTGTTAAAAGCGGTAGGGGTGAGTTCATGTCCGCCGCTCCTCAAAGATGTTTTCCAGGAAGGGGCAAAACTTGGAAGATGCAGGATCTCAGGTCAGTTCAACCTCCACCTCGGTAATGATGATCAGAAACTTCTCTCTCCCTGAATCAGAGAGAGAGAGAGAGCAAGCAAGCTAAATGACCCAAGACATAGGACGCTCCACAGCCAAACATCCCTAGAAGGGATTTGATTATTCAAGCTGAGAGGTCGTAGCAGTGAAACAGAGGCAAAATCCTAATGCCAATGAGAGGCAGGTAGGTTCATGAGCGGATCAGAGATCCGTGGGGACTTCTGCAGTGGGGTTGCAGAAGGGACAGCAGGAGCCAGAGTGCCTGGGTCGATTTCACGAAAGCCTACGGAACAGCGCCTGGCACATTGGATATCTTCCATCAAATGTGGCTATTATTTCTGCATTCTAGAAGGTCCTCCTGGGTAATTTGAAGAAAAGACAAGGATAAGAGCAGAAGGGATACAGTACACAGATGAAGAGGCACATTAGACAGTATTTTCCAACCTTGGAAAGAAACACAAAAAGACTTTCGTAGGGATTTTAAAGGCTATGATGGAAAACACCGCTATTACCCTGGATTAGCAGTGTAGGATTTCTGATGTTCATACCTAGCTCTACTGATGTACAAAAATAGAGACACAAGGCCCCATCAGTTTCAGAAGTCTGGCGGTTTTACTTCTACTATCTCCAGTAAGTCGATTTACAATTTACCCCTCTCCATTCGCCACCAAGCACGGTGTCTGGTACCTGATGGATGCTAAATTTGCTTAAAGAGGAAGAAGGACTGATAAATGAATAGACCTACAAATGCTTTTGCTTTTCTTTCTTATTTTTATCGTGCGCAAATGCACATTACATGAAATTGACCGTCTTAACCATCTTTAAGTGTCTCTACCATTTAGGGCATCTGTGATATTGTTCAACCACTAGTACTATTTCACCCCAGAATATTTTGATCACCCTGGAGGAAACTGGGTGCCCATGAGGTCGTCTCTCCTGTTGCCCTGGCACTGAGTCCCTGGCAGTACCCATCTCCTTCCGGGCTCTGTGGGTGGACTGCTCCTGGCATCGCATCTCTGTGAGCGCATACTTACATGAAATCCGGGGAGGGTCACCTTGTCCTGAGGGCTATGCAGCCCTACCCTCGCTGGCTTCTCTTCACTCCCATTCTTCATCTCTGTGGTGCTGAGCACTTACGTTCCCAGCACAAAGACTGTTTCCATCCCCCCGATGCTATCGATGGTCTCCAGCAAAGCCAGAGGTCAGTTGTCTCTGGCAGCCAAGTGGTGAAGAGTCTGGGCTCTGAGATGAGAAAGTCTGGGCTTACATTAGCCTTACCGCCACACCCCAGCCACATAGACGGGGCCAACCTCCCGATGCCTCTGTGTCCCCATCTGAAGCCAAGGGGCCTCTCTTCAAAGGGCAGAGAGGACATCATGGTGGCGGAGCTAACTGCCTCCTATGCAGCCATTTCTTCTCCTCTTTCTTCATCAAGTGCTCCCTCAGCATTCATTCCAGAGCTGGGCATCTAATAAGATGCCAAGCTGGGAGGAATGGACATGAGACAGGCTGTCCAATGAGACACTAGGGGTAGCCCTGAGCATTCCCAGGAGTTCCTCTTGCTAAGAGTGACGGGTGCTACAGACCTCCACTGCCCCTCCCCTTCCTGTGTGTAACCACACCTGTGTGAGGACATGGTACCTGGACTGGTGGCCGCCATCTTGCAACATGGGGCAGCAAGTTTGGGGACAAAAGGAAAAATCCTGAGGACAGTAGGGAGAAGGAAAGAAAGAGTAACTTCCTCCCCTTCTCTGTTGTAGATAGTGGTGGTAGCAGTTTCCCCACGTTGCTAAAACCTGGGGGCCTCAGTGTCTTAGTCTTGTGAGGAGCTCACCACTGTCTAGACTTCCAAGGACAAAAGAATATCCTAGTGAGACACCACCAACTAATAGAATCACCAGCCAGTATTCTCTTTGTTTTGGTTTTAATTCTCTAGGTGGGCAATTGGCAAATTGTGTGTGTTTGTGTGTGTGTGTGTGTGTGTGTGTGTGTGTGTG
>PVJS01010392.1:8931-20943 GCA_004027185.1 Glis glis | reverse complement strand
AGCGTGCGCCACCATGTCCGGCTTAAGAAGATATTTCAAAGGATGTTCCCAGGAGGTTGATGGAGAACAGTGATATTTCAGTGGGTGGATGTGTACCCTACACTGTTCTGAATAAATGATACTGTGTAAAAACCCCAAAAAGTAGGTCCACCACTGATCTTTCTCATTCTTAGTTTACAAGAAATAGGTGCATAGGAAACACTTAAAACCAGGTGTGAGTGTGGGTATCTTCCTTTAAGAACAGGCATTTCTCGGAAAGAAACAGGACAGGCTATGATGTTCAGAGACAGCTAAAATGGTTGATGAAATCCGGGTGTGGGGGCATATACCTGTCATCCCAGTATGTGGGAGGCTGAGACAGGAAAATCATAGGTTCAAGGACAGCCTCAGCAACATAATGAGACCCTCAGAAACTTAGTGAGACCCTCTTTCAAAATAAAAAAATTTAAAAATCTGGGGGTATAGCTCAGAGGTAGAATAACCTGGGTTCAATCCCCAGTACCACACACACACACACACACACACACACAAGTTGATGAAAAAATAATGAAGAAACAACATAAAAAAACAACCAACCTTTCTCCCCCTATAATTTGTCCCTTAAAATAATTTCAGAGCCGATTTTGAAGGCAAACCAAGAGGTATAGCGGATGGCATGTGAGGTTTGTACTATAGAGGGACCTGAGTTTACTGAGATTGTGTGTTCAACTTCTTGGAAGCAAAGACTAAATCTAGCTGATTGCTGGATTTCCCCCAAAGTCTTGCGAGGGAATTAGTGCCTAATAAATATTTGCTAATTTCAAAATTGGAGTGATTCCTTCGATAACCATATGGGAAGCATCCTTGTGGCCAAAAGAAAATGGCTAAGGATCCGTGTCCAGCAGCAAAGCAGGCAGAGGAATGCTCATATTTGGAAAGCATTTTTTGTTACAGTTGATTCAGTACTGACAAGGAGAGTGAAGGTGACCTTTCCCAGGGGGTGTCAAAAGTGACAAGAATCCTCAGTTCTCTATAAGAAAACCAGAGCTCCTGTCAACCTAGAAACTCAAATAATCACTGGTTATTATTTAAATGCCAGTGGAGCAAATAAATTAAATGTCAGTCCCAAGGGAAAAGAAAAATTACAAACACACAGACACACACACACTCACACACACACTCCTACAAATACACATTTACACATACCTGCGTATGTTCAGGAAAGAGGACACAAGCAACTCTCCAGAGACTCCTGCACATCCTCCCAGGGAAGGGACATTGGGTTTTACAGACAGACCCACAGACATACTCCAGCCCCGGAAGCTGGAGAATTCGGTGAGGGCGTTACAATTAGCTTGCAAGTCGAATAGTATGCAGAATGCCATTCGGGTCAAAAACCGAATCAGAATTCTTATAATGTTCAATTAACCCAAGGTCTCTCCAGCACTCCTCATCTGGGCAGAAATTCAATGGCAGGGATTTTCTGTCTCTTGTAAAACTTCAAGTGTGTAAATATCCCTGAGTGAGGAGCTCTTCAGACAAAAAGAAATGAAATACTCGGTCTCCAATTAATGAAAATCCAATAATTCAGTCATATCTCCTACTCGGCTCACTGTGTTAATTACCAAAGCTTCCAACTCCTTCTTACAGGACCAGGTTTCTCCATCCAGACACTGACATTTTAAATCAGATCATATTTTTTTTTTGGGGGGGGGAGAGTCAGGGCGCTGTCCTGTGCATGAATGTTTAAGCTGCTTCCCTGGATTCTACTAAATTAGATACCAGTAACGTTCCAGTGTGACCTCACTCAATGTCATTTTGACCTGAATCACTGACTTATCTAATTTTTTTTTTTTAGTCCTGGGTATTGAAACCAGGGTGATTCTACCCTGAGCTGCACCCCCAACCCTTTTTATTCATTTATATTTTTTATTTTGAAACAGAGTCTTGCTAAGTTGCTGAGGGTCTCGCTAAATTGTTGAGGCTGTCCTGGAACCTGCAATCTTCCTGTCCCAGCCTCCCAAGTACTGGGATTGCATGTGTTATCTTTGAAGACCTGCCCTAAAGCGCCGAACAAAATAGCTTGGACTTCACATCCCTCTGGGACGGGTGGGGGGTGGGGGAGCGGCCGGTCACCTTGCTCACACCCCCAACTCTTGCCTTGTTGGTCCTCACATGCGTGGATAAATTAAGATAAAACAAAGGAGTTCAATGATTCCATTCCAACCTTAATATGTGTATTTTTTAAAAACATTTTTTTAGCCGGGCATGGTGGTGCACGCTTGTAATCCCAGTACTTTGGGAGGCGGAGACCAGAGGATCCGGGTTCACGGCCAGCCTCAGCACACTCTCTCTCTTTCTCTCCCTGTCTCTCTCTCTCTCTGTCTCTCTCTCTCTCTCTACTTAGTGAGGCCCTCCCCAACTTCGTGAGACCCAGTTTGAAAATAAAGTATAAAACATAGGGCCTGGGGTATAGCGCAGAGGTAGAACGCCCCTGGGTTCAATCCCCGGTACCGCAAAAAAAAAAACAAAAACAAAAAACATTTTTTTTAATTTTTCAGTAACTCAGATGATATCCATTTCATTTTGAAATTTACAATATTAGAAAAGGTGACCACTGGCTCATTTTTAGTTGGAGAAAAAATTTAAACAGGTATCCCAACTCAAAATAGTCAGGGGATGGAGAGATACAGGTCAACGTCTCCAAGAGTTAGCAATACATCTTGAGGTAGCGCTCGAAGCCAGTGGTCGGTAGCGCTCACCTTCCCAAGCCCTTGACTGACTGGCGGTTCTGCCTTATTCTAATGCCTTCTCAGCAAGCGTGGATTCAGAGCATCAGAACCGGACCCCTCGGCAGATGGGCTCCATCTGAACTCCGCAGAACCCTCGGAGCGCCTCCGCTCCAGGAACAGCCAGGCTGGTGTTTAAATCACAGGGTGAAAAAGACATTGCAGGCAGATGGCCTCGTCGTTGCATGTGCTGCACTGTTGGGAAGTCATGGCGTTTATTCCTTGATACACGCTGAGCATCCCATTCAGGATGTGATTAAACGCCACCAGCCAAGAATGGCTGCGAGACTTAGCAGGCTGATGAGCAAGGGCAGGAGCTGTTCATGAGGCTCAGGGTAGAAGGGAGGTTTTTAAATCACACTGGCCAAGCTGTCTTCATTCTGGCTCTACTGTGATGGTTTGTTACAGACACAACTAATAATGTTAAGCAGTAGAATATCCAGATCCAAGTCTTAATAGCCTAATTTAAATTAAAGTTGTGGAGCTGGGCATGGTGGTGTACACCTGTACTCCCAGTCCTTGGGAGGCTGAGACAGGAGGATCACAAGTTTGAGACCAGCTTCAGCAGCTTAGTGAGACCCTCAGCAACCTAGCAAGACTCTGTTTCCAAATAAAAAAATAAAATAGTGCTGAGGGGGTGTAGCTCAGAGGTAGAATGGCTCTGGGTTCAATTCCCAGCACAGTTCAACATGCAAGCCACAATAAGCAATGAACACACAGTCATTACTATTTTTACCATGACCACCAGTAAGTATTTAACGTCCCCAAAGTAACATGTTCCCATTCCACAGCGGTCAGTCTCAGAAGAGAGATAGAGATGTGCCACATATCTTTCTTGGGATGGGGAGAATGATCCATTTTTTTTTCTTCCATGCCCAGCAAGTGGGTAGATATAAATGTCTCATGAGCTATGCTGTGCAATATAGTAATAGCCCCAAGTGATGTGTAGATGTTCAACTTTAAATTCATTAAACAAAATAAGATAAAAACTCAGCCCCTTGGTTGCACCAGCTGCATTTCAGGTATTCAGTGATCACACAAGGCTCCTAGCAGCCAAGTTGGATGCACGGATCTAGAACGTTCACACTGGTACAGAAAGCCCCATTGGACAGCGCCGTCCTGGGCCAGCATGGTATCACTGGAAACATGGACGAAGCTTCTTTGATGCCACCCCTGCACACCTGCGGGAATACACCTTGTCATGACTCCCGGGGCTGGTTTTGAGTCTGGCAAGTCGGCATCAGGTGCTGAAGCGATGTGACTGTACCATCCACCCTGCGTCCTGTAATCGCCTCAACAGTGAGCTTTCGTTAACATTTGCAGAGAGGTAGTGATGACCAAAGATGTAAAAAGATAAGAAAACCGGATTCTTGGGTGTGGTGGCGCACGCTTGTAATCCCAGTACTTGGGAGGCAGAGACCGGAGGATCCGGGTTCGCGGCCAGCCTCAGCTACTTAGTGAGGCCCTCTGCAATTTTGTGAGACCCAGTTTCAAAATAAAGTATAAAAAATAGGGCTGAGGGTGTAGCTCGGAGGTAGAACGCCCCTGGGTTCAATCCCCAGTACCGCAAAAAAAAAAACAAAAAAAAAAAAACCGGATTCTTCCTTGACTGCCCGTCCAAAAGGATATAGGATTTCCTCTCATTGGGTTCTTGTCTGCAAAGTTAAAAATCAACAGGCTATAGAGAAGTGGGTATATGAGTATAAAGATTTATTTTAACCCAAGCAAAGAGGACAAAAAAAAAAAAAAAGAAAAACCTCCGCACAGCGAGAGGGGTAGCTGAAAGAGAATAATCGTTGAAGTCTTGGGAGGTTAATTTTCATCCCTCCCTGTGGGTCCCCATCTGCTCTTCTGTGATTGGTCAGAATTGAGTCTTGGGGACCCAGTGTCTCTTGCCCAGTTTCAGTCTGTCATGTGAATCTTTATTTGAAAGGTCAGTGGGCCTTTCTCATCTCCTGGCACCACCCATCTGCTCCTCCCTCTTCTCCCTTGATCAGTCTTTGGGCTGAAGTTTTGTATTAACTGGCACTGTTATCCCTGTATCTATTAACATTCCCTATTCCAGTTCTTTTTTGGAAAGCCTCTTTCTTTTTTTTTTGGTAAATCAAGTTTTATATTATTTTATTTTTTGCTTTTATTAAAGTGCTTTTATTGGTGCATTATAGTGTCACATCATGATGTAAATCATGTTCACAGTGACATACATGCACACAGCACTTGGTTCCCCCTCTCCCACCTCCCCATTTCCCCCTTCCCAATACAGAGTACTGAGGTTGACGTTGGTATATTCACATATGTGCACATAGTCGATGGTAGTATTTCCCTTAATGAACCTCACTGTTTCCCCTCCCCTTCCCTTAGACCTCCTCCCTGGCTCCACTGGGGTATCTCCTCCATTATCTGGAGTCCCTCTGGTATCCCAATGACTCCCTAGCTTGCGCATATTAGAGAAAACATATGACCCTTCACTTTCTGTGACTGCCTAATCTCACTTAACATCATGTTCTCCGGGTCCTTCCATTTTCTTGCAAATGACATTATTTTGTTCTCCTTTATTGCTGAGTGGAATTCCATCGTGTGTATTTCCTATAATTTTGTAATCCATTCATCTGTTGATGGACACCTAGGTTGGTTCCATAATTTGGCTATCGTGAATTGTGCTGCTATGAACATGGGTATGCATATATTACTGTAGTTCTCTGGTTTCAACCCCTTTGGAAAGATACCCAGGAGTGGTAGAGCTGGATGATATGGTGGATCCATTCCCACTTTTCCAAGGACTCTTCACAGGGATCTCTATAGCAGCTGAACTAATTTGCCGTCCCACCAAAGTGTAGAAGAGTTCCTATTTCCCCACATCCTCACCAACATTTATTGTTTTTTGACTTCTTGATGATTGCCATTCTAATTGGGGTTAGATGAAATCTTAGAGTAGTTTTGATTTGCATCTCCCTGATTGCTAATGATGCTGAACATTTTTTCATGCATCTATTGACCATTTGTATCTCTTCTTTTGTGAAGTGTCTATTCAATTCATTTGCCCATTTCTTGATTGGGTTTTTGTTTTTAGTGTAAAGTCTTTTAAGCTCTTAGTATATTCGAGATATTAGTCCTCTGTCAGAGGGATAGCTAGCAAAGATCTTCCCCCATTCCATAGGCTTTCTGTTTAGACTCTTGATGGTTCCCTTTGATGTGCAGAAACTTTTTAGTTTAATGCTATCCCACTTATTAATTCCTGTTTTAATTTCCTGAGCTTTGGGGGTCTTGAGGAAGTTTCTCCCTGTGCCTATATGTTGGCATGTTAAACCTATACCCTCCTCTAGTAGCTTCACGGTCTCTGATTTAACTTCCAGGTCTTTGATCCATTCTCAAGTTGATGCATGTGCAGGATGAGAGGTAAGGATTTAGTTCCATTTTCTACAAATGGATAACCAATTTTCCCAGCACCATTTGTTGAAAAGGCTGTCTTTTCTCCAACATATGTGTTAGGCACCTTTGTCAAAAATCAATTGGCTGTAAGTGTGTGGATTTGTTTCTGTATCTTCTATTCTGTTCCATTGGTCTATGTGTCTGTTTTTGTGCCAATACCATGCTGATTTTATTACTGTAGCTCTGTAGTATAATTTGAAGTTAAGGATTGTGATTCCTCCTGCATGGTTCTTATTGCTTGTATTGGTCAGGGTTCACTAGATTAACAGAATTCACAGAATGAGTATATGAAAAAGGGATTTATTAGATCAGCTCACAATGTAGTCCTGAGTTTCGACTGCACATGAAGAGTCAGAGGAATCAGTAGCTGGTTGGAAAGTCTAAGATCTGGAGCCTTAGAATTGAAGCAACCACCAATTCAGTCCAGTTCAAGATGTGAAGATAAGGAAGCTCTTCGGAGAAACGATGGTGAAGTTTCAGTTCGAAGGCTGGAGGCCGACGATCTCAGACGAGAGCAGAAGATCAAGAAGCTTCTCGAGGAAACGGCAAAGTTGGAGACTGACGATCTCAGATGAGAGCAGATGTGTTTTCTTCAGGAAGAGTCGCGGCTCCCTCTACGCAGCTTTCTCCTTCTTTTATCTAAGTCCTGCACCTATCAGAACCCTGCTGCCCACATTTAGGGCAGGACTTCCGGTTCAATCTGCTGTTACATAACCAAAGTCACATGATCTTAGGTGGGTCAAATAGACAAACCAGACCAACTATCACATTGCTGAGTGTTGCTTTGGCTATTCTGGGTCTTTTGTTTCTCTATATGAAATTTATGCTTGATTTTTCTAGGTCTACGAAGAATGATATTGGTACTTTGATAGGGATTTCATTGACTCTGTAAATCACTTTTGGTAGAATGGCCATTTTGATAATATTTATTCTGCCTATCCAAGAGCAAGGGAGATTTTTCCCATCTTCTAAGGTCTTCTTCAATTTCTTTCTTTAGTGTTTTGTAACTTTCATGGTAGAGGTCTTTTACCTCGTTGTTTAGGTTTATTCCTAGGTATTTTATTGGTTTTGAGGTTATTCTGAATGGAATTGTTTTCTGGATTTCTTTCTCAGTGGATTCATGGTTGGCATGTAGAAAATCTACTGATTTTTTAGGTTAATTTTGTATCCTGCTACTTTGCTGAATTTATTAATCAGCTCTAATAGCCTTTTGGTTGAGTTTTCTGGGTCTTCTATATATAGGATCATGCCATTTGCAAATAAAGATAATTTTAATTCTTCTTTTCCTATTTGAATTCCTTTGATATCCTTCTCTTGTCGTATCACTCTGGCAAGAGTCTCAAGGACTATATTGAAAAGGAGTGGTGACAGTGGGCATCCTTGTCTTGTTCCTGATTTTAAAGGGAATTCCCGCAGTTTCCCCCCATTCAATACAATGTTGGCTTTGGGTTTATCGTATATTGCCTTAATGATGTTGAGGTACCTCTGCCCTGCCTCAATTTGTTGTGTAAAAATCAAAAGAAATGGCCTTTTACCATAGTAATAAAATGGCTTCATAGGGAAGGCTGGATACGAGTTGGAACATCTGTCTCCCAGGACTCGGTGCTGTGAACGGGTTGACTGTCTCATGCTGATCACCCCACAGGAATAAGTCTGGACATTTCCTCTGATTTCATATATACATATCGTGTTGAGACTTGGTCAAAACAGCAAGAAATAATTTGCCTGGAACATCATAAAACCAGTCCTCCTCATCACACACATTTTTATTTGTGGGCGTATGGGAACTTGCCGTACGTAGAGGGTGACGAGTGAGAAGAGAATGCCTGGGCACTTAAAATCAGACTCAGGAACATCGCTGTAATTCAGATCTAATGTCAGCTCTGTGAGAGCCAGGCGCTCATCTACTCTGTGCGAATGATAATTTATGTCTTAATGGCATGAACACTTTGCCCCCCACTGTTTTCTAAATCAAATTCAAATGCATGCCCCTCCCTTTGGAATACTATATATTTTACTTTCACTTGGAGGTGGCTGCATGAATTCTAAAATGTATCAAGCTCAAAAGCAATCATATCTTAATTTTTCAAGTTGATCAGAAAGAAACTGAGCCGACCAGCTGCAAAGCACTAAAGTTATTCTGAGTTACGGCACATACGCTCTCTGTCAAATTTTACCCACCCTCCTGCCTTAGGAGAGAGAAAAAAGCTGAATTACTTAGCTAAGAGACATAATATTTAGTGTGTGTGTATGTATGTATGTGTGTGTGGTATTGGAAATGGAACCCAGGGGCATTCTACCTCCAAACTATACCCCCAGCCCTATTTTTTATTCTTTATTTTGAAACAGGGTCTCACTAAGTTGCAGAGGACCTCACTAAGTAGCTGAGGCTGGCCGCAAACCCGGATCCTCCGGTCTCAGCCTCCCAAGTACTGGGATTACAAGCATGCGCCACCACACCCGGCTCTTGCCTAACATTTTTACAAAGTGGCGGTACCATTCCATGTCCCCACCAGCAGCCAGCCTGAGAGCCCCAGTGTCTCCGCACTCTGGCCCATGTGCCTGGGACGATCAGTCTTTGAATGTGGGGGGTTCTAACAGATGTGTGCTGGGTTTCACTGTGGTTGTAATTTACGTCCTCGTCATGAGGCTGAGCATCTTTGTCGTGCACCCACTGACCATCTGTTTATCTTCTTCAGTGGAGTGTGTATTCACATAATTTTCCCGTATTTAATTGTGCTGTTTGTTTTCTGTGATGTTTGGGGGTTCTTTATACATTCTAGACACAAGTCATTTATTAGATATGCTGGTCTCAACTATTTTCCATAGTCTTTGACTTTCTCTCTCCCCCTCTCTCTCTTTCCCTCTCTCTCTCTCTCTCTCTCTCTCTCCCTCTCTCTCTTTCTCTCTCCCTCTCTCTCTCTCTTTCTCTCTCTCTCTTTCTCTCTCTCTCTTTCTCTCTCCCTCTCTTTCTCTTTCTCTCTTTTTCTCTCTCTCCCTCTCTCTCCCTCTCTCTCTCCCTCTCTCTTTCTCTCTCTTTCTCTCTCCCTCTCCCTCTCTCTCTCTCTCTGTTTCTCTCTGTTTCTCTCTCTCTCTCTCTTTCTCTCTCTCTCACTCTCTCTCTTTCTCTCTTTTCTTTGTTTTAGCAAACTGTGCAACCCCAAGCCACCCTAGCAGACGAAAGATGAAGAATTTTTAAAACCACATTGAGGACCTTCCACTAGCACTAGGCTTTGGCATCAAATCAAAATGAAGAATAGCGTTTGCTTACTTTATTTAATTGGTCGTATTTTTCTGGAATATTTGACACGGGCTATAATTTAAAATGAGCGGCCGTTTGCAACTAGTTTCTGACAAAGCTGTATTGCGAGGCCAAGGGAGAAACTATATCCTTTTTCCCCAAATAGTACTAGAGCAATTCAATATCCACATTCGAAAATAATGAGCTTCGATCCGTATTCTGTACTGTAAGCAAAAATCAACTCAAAATGAGTCCTAGACACCATGTGAAAACTAAAACCATAAAACTTCTTGAATAAAATACATAAGAAAAAATCTTTGTGACCCCCAAGATAGGGAAAGTTTTCTTAGACACACTATAAAAATATATTTAAAAAGCAACTTGATAACTTTTTTTTGCAGTACTGGGGATTGAACCCAGGGGCATTCTACCTCTGAGCTACACCCCCAGCCCTAGTTTTTATTCTTTATTTTGAAACAGGGTCTCACTAAGTTGCAGAGGGCTTCACTAAGTAGCTGAGGCTGGCCGCGAACCCGGATCCTCCAGTCTTGGCTTCCCAAGTACTGGGATCACAAGCGTGCACCACCATACCCAGCATCTGAGGCTGATCATGAACCTGCAATCCTCCTGTCTCAGCCTCCCAAGTACTGGGATTACAGGCATGTGCCACCACGTCCAGCTAGCTTGATAATTTTGATCTTATTAAAATAAAAAATGTGATTTATTAATTTATGTAAATTCTAGAATATGAAAATTAGGTATAGGACTGGAAGCAGATTTGTGGCTGTCTGTGGACAGGGTGCGGGAGGCAGGCAGGTGTATGATGGAGAGATTACAAAGGGCTGTGGGATGTGAAGGAGATGTTCAGTATCTTCATTCTGGTACAACTTCACAGGTGTATATATAGGTCAAAAATTGCCAAAGCAGCCCGGTATAATAGTGCACAGCTGTAATCCCAGTATTTGGGGAGGCTGAGACAGGAGGATCACAGGTATGAGGCCAGCCTTAGCAACTTACAGAGACCCTCAGCAACTTAGCGAGACTCTGTTTCAAAAGAAAAATGCTGGGGGGATTATCTCAGAGGTAGAACATTCCTGGGTTCAGTCCCCAGTACCACACACACACACACAAAAGTTGTCAAATAATACATTTAAATAGGTGAAGTTTACTATGTGTCAATTATACATATGATAACAAACAAGATGTTGGGGGGAAAGGCATCACACTAAGTGAAAGGGGTCAGACGCTAAAGGCTGGAAGCCCTCTGATTTAATTTGTATGTCACTCTGGCAAAGCCAGAGCTTCGGGGATAGGAAAGGGATTAGTGGCTGGGGGAGGTGACACACACCTGTAATCCCAGTACTTGGGAGGCTGAGGCAGGAAGATTGCAGGTTCAAGGACAGCTTCAGCAAGTAGTGAGACTCTTATCAACCTAGCAAGACCTTGTTTCAAAAAATAAAAATAAAATAGGGCTGGGGGTATAGCTCAGAGGTAGAATGCCTCTGGGTTCAGTATCCCCAGTACCACCAAAAAGAAGGAGGAGGAGGAGGAGGAGGAGGAGGAGGAGGAGAGGGAGAAGGAGAAGGAAGAAGGAGAAGGAAGAAGAAGAAGAAGGAGGAGGAGGAGGAGGAGGAGGAGGAGGAGGGGAAATAATGGGGTCAATGGCGGTCAGAGACCACGGGTTGCGTGAGATTGACTTCAAAGAGAACAAAGGAATATCTTCAGAAGTCTTCTTTCTCTTGAGCCTGGTATTATTTATGTGACGATATCCATTTGTCAAAATTAACTGAACCCAGCACCGCACACGGGTGAATGTTTCTGTGCATAATTTGGAACTCAACAAACCTTATTAAACACAAAGTGAGAAAATATTCAGTCACTTCAACGACTACTGCGAGGCACCGAATGAGAATTGAATTTGCCCAGGCACCATTTTCAGGGGGAAAGGAATTTCAAATAAACTGGACTACAATTCACAATCCTGCAGGTTGAGGACTCCGGGGCTTTACAGAGCTGGGCGCGAGGACCGCTCAGCTGAACGATGATGTGAAGGTGCCTCTATGTTCAACGTGTAACCTCAACCACTGCATTCCGTGGCCCTGCCCAGGAATCTGTTTTTTTGTTCTTTTTTTATTTTGGGGATAGGTACTGGGGATTGAACCCAGGGGCGTTCTACCTCTGAGCTATACCCCCAGCCCTATTTTATTTTTTATTTTGAAACAGGGTCTCACTAAGTTGCTGAGGGCCTCACCAAGTTGCTGAGGCTGGCTGCGAACCCCAATCCTCCTGTCTCAGCCTCCCAAGTACTGGGATTACAAGTGTGCACCACCACACCCGGCTAAAATGAGACATTTTTCTTTTTTTTTTTTTTGCAGTACTGGGGATTGAACCCAGGGGCGTTCTACCTCCGCGCTACGCCCCCGGCCCTATTTTATATACTTTATTTTGAAACCGGGTCTCACGAAGTTGCGGAGGGCCTCACTAAGTAGAGAGAGGTAGAGAGAGAGAGAGACAGAGAGAGAGAGAGAGAGAGAGAGAGAGAGCTGAGGCTGACCGCGAACCCAGATCCTCCGG
>PVJS01010391.1:0-48104 GCA_004027185.1 Glis glis | reverse complement strand
GGAGAGAGAGAGAGAGAGAGAGAGAGAGAGAGAGAGAGAGTGCTGAGGCTGGCTGCAAACCCGGATCCTCCGGTCTCCGCCTCCCAAAATACTGGGATTACAAGTGTCCGCCACCACGCCCGGCTCCATACCTCATTCTGATGTATAATTACAATGTACCAATAAAAGTATATATATGAATAGATCTAAGGCCAAGGGGAGGGAAATGGCTTGAAATGGCACAGCAGGAGGATAAAGACAAACTTTCCTACTTTTTCTGGAAGCAGGTTCCAGTTTTTTTCCTCTCCCTGACTAAAGTAGAATCTGTTGACAAATGCCTCTCTCTGAACTGCCCATCTGCCACCTGCCCCTCTAAGTGTGGCGAATTCCCTCATTCAGGCAGGTGGTAGTGCAGAGTAGACACCAGGAAGCTAAACGAGCTAGGAGGTGTGTCCTTATTTGTTTTCTTGACCCTATTACAGTTTTTTCTTTTCTTTTCTTTTTAATAATTGGGGGAAAAGCACTAAAACAATGGGATCTCTTAATCATGATCTGTTTTGCTTGTTTCGCTCAGAGACTATATTGATTAGTGAGATTAGTCTTTATAAAATAACAGCATACATAGACCATCTTCAACTTAAAACAATTTTTTAAAAATTAAACTTCAGCTGGGTGTGGTGATGCATGCTTGTAATTCCAGGATTTGGGAGGCTAAGACAGGAGGATTGTAGGCTCTAGGCCAGCTTCAGCAACTTAACAATGCCCTCTGCAATTTAGTAAAACCCTGTTTCAAAATTAAAAATAAAATAGGGCTGGGGGTGTAGCTTAGGGGTAGAATGCCCATGGGTTCAATCCCCAGCAACACATAGACACACACACACACACACACACACACACACACACACACACAATTAAACTTCATTTCCAATTTAATTTCTGGACCTAATAATATATTTTTTCATAGAAACAGTAGTGCAAATGGTGGGAAATTCCTCCCAAGCTAACCCAGAAAGATATTCTTAACCAGTAACTAAAATAATGAAAATTCATAAGGCGCTATATTGATGTAACATAGCTGTTTAAGTAGAATACAAATTTTAAAAGTCCTAGTTATATATATGCTATGTAGTTTTTAATTCTTTAAATTTAAAATTCTAAAATTTAAAATTCTTTATTACTCTCTAGAATATTTTCTGAATTTTAAAAATTCCTTAGTTTTTCATTTTATGTCTCCAATAGTAAGTGCTTAAAGAAAACCTAGTTTAAGTTAGGGAATTAGATGGGAAATTTTGCGCAAATTACAGGCACTTTTGAACATTTATAGTGTGTTGGCTTTTCTTTTCTTACTTTAAACATGCTATTTTCTTTCTTTTACTGGATATTCGTGTTTTGCTATTATAATTTACTTATCAGTTGTCAATGATTTTTCTGACTTTTTAAGACAGAAGACAGACTTTTCTGAGGTATCTGGTCAAGGACTGGAAGATTGGAAGAAAAGATGGTGTGAAGACAGTGTGTATTGATTTGAGACAAAGAAAATGTCAGAAGTGAAATGAATTGATGTGCAAATGGCGGGGGTGGGTGGGAACAGAGGGCAGCGGACTGGAGACATTGTGCCAAACGTCCCTGAGCTTCCTCCCTACCCTGGGCTCCACCTGCCAGGATAAACTCGTGGCTATCCAATTGAGGAAAGGTGACACCGAGTTCCAGGGGCGGGCAGAGAGCAAGTCCAAAACCCCCTTAGTCAGTGTCAGATCATCACAAATCAGATATCTACCACTCAGCAAGTAAGCATGTAACCTGACCGTGCTATCTCACAGGGCCCTAAGCCTAAGCCAGATGGCTGATCGGGAGGAAGGGCTCTGGAAGGACCAAGAGTTATTTTATTTTATTTTATTTTTGCAATGTAAGGATATTCCATGAAGAGAGACAAATATGATATCATCAGACTAAGAAAATGTTAAACATGGAATTATACAAAAAAAAGAGCAATATGTTTTTCCCCCTCATATCTCTCCTTCTCTGGATGGTAAGCTGCAAATTTCAAAGCAGACCATAGATTCAAGAACAAAACTGAGGGAGTGTCATGAAGGATCCGTTTTCCCATCGAGCCTAAAAGACTTGACATGGGCTCCACCACAAAGGTCCCAGAGAAAGCCACCAAGAAAAGTCCCTCTCCTCCATATGTGTGGACGATGGGGACATAGGGAATAACACCTCCGGAATATTTCCTTCACTTCCTCCATGGAGATATTTGTCCTTACTTTGACACTACCATTGGGTTTTAAAAAGATATTGCCAAATGTTAATTCTATTTCCATTCTGATAACTCAGGGATGGAGTTCCTTTCCCACTCTTTAGATATTGCTAGAATAGAGGATTAAACCTACATACAGAACCATGAAATACACGTGAATGCTTAATGCTCCGCTGTGGCCATGAAGCCTGAAAGAGCCATTTAGATGACGCAAAACCAAGACAAATGAGTGATAATTGTGACTTGGTGGCCCTTTAAAAAAAATAACTGGAGTGTGGATAGCAAGTGGAGACTCTTTCTATATTTTCAAAGTGAAGAAGCAGTATATAATTATTAAAAATGTCATCTCCCCCACCCCAGAAATCAAAGGCTATCTATAGAAAAAACAACAAGTTGATGGATGTTATTGGAAATACTTCATGGTATAGGTTGGCCTTTTAAAAATGAGACAGATCACATAAATAGTGGTGAAGCAACCTTCTAGATGAATATTCCATTCAGTGTCTGTAGAACCTGCTCAGGAAGAGACTTCTGGTTTATGAAAAGCACTGTGTTATTGTGACACAGAGGCTGGTTAAAATGCATGCAGAAACGACTATATGCTCCTCAATGTTTATGCTTGCCCTTCTCCTTTTAGCAGTAGAAGTCCCAGGTGTTAGCAGGCCACAAGCCAACCAGATAAGAGACTAAATCTCCCAACCTCCCTTTCACAAGGTGTGGCTATGTGACAAAATCTGAACTAACGGGATATGCAGGGACTTGCCCTGTGCAATGTCCAGGTCATCTTCTTAAATCGAGATGCTTTCCCAGGGCTTCTTTCCTCTTTCCTGCTGCCTGGAAGACAGTGACATCTGGACCAACCTTGGAAGTCCCTTGCAATGGTGGCAAAGCCCTCGGGCCAATCCTGGGCTCTCTACCTCTGACATGTGTGGTGTGAGAAATGATGTGTTTGAAATCATTTTTATTTGCTTGCTTTGTGTTTCTGGTTTTTTTTTAAATAATGGAAGCTTTGCCAATATCATAACTATCACAATTTGATAGTCTGATCTAATCTGGAATGGGGAAGGCTGGAAGCTCTGACACGGGGCAAGAGTAAGTGAGGTGGAATCCGCTCAGAATGACCCTATCCTGTGGCGACCTTCTCCATTGGATGTCCCTGGCCTCTACATCTCTCAAGACTCTTCAAAGAGTGGAGGCTCTTTGGGGTCTTTGCAGATTTATTGCGTTTATTATTCTCCTAGTTTACTTTGAATATACACCTTTATTATAGCATTTACAACACCAACATTTCTTCTTAAAATTCTTTTTCCTTTCCTTAAATATTAACTACTTACTACACTAATTTTTCATTTAAATCATACCTACCTCTCCTACTAGACTGTTTGAGAGGAGGAAGATTAATTCATTCATCTTTACAGGCAGGCCACCCAGTATAGCACCAGGTTTAATGTGACTTTTCAATACATTTTGATTGTCTCGATGTTGCTGAATTCATGCCATCAAATGAAAATATTCTGCTAATGTTATGACGTTTCTGAGTCTTCTTTCAATAATATTCAGGTATATTTTAAAATGTGGTGACTTGTCTGTGAAAAGGAGCTGCAATGGTGCTAATTAGCCATGACTGTAGCTTGTGTTGCATTATTCACTTTCTGTGGTTGCTGCTAAATAATCTTACAGAGTCTTCTCCTCCTACTACTTATGGACAAGTCCATAAAGGTTCTCCTCTCCTGAGCATTTATCACATGTGAGGAGTTTTATATATATATTTTCTCTAGCTTTCATGACAATTCTGTGTGGTGAGTGTGGTATTTCCATTTTACACATAAAGAAATGGAGGCCCAGAGCCGGGCGTGGTAGCGCACACTTGTAATCCCAGTACTTTGGGAGGCGGAGACCAGAGGATCCGGGTTCGCGGCCAGCCTCAGCTCTCTCTGTCTCTCTCTCTCCCTGTCTCTCTCTCTCTCTCTCTATCTAGGGAGGCCCTCCGCAACTTTGTGAGACCCGGTTTCAAAATAAAGTATAAAAAAATAGGGCCAGGGGTGTAGCACAGAGGTAGAACGCCCCTGGGTTCAATCCCCGGTACAGCAAAAAAAAAAAAAAAAAAAAAAAAAAAAAGAAATGGAGGCCCATGATCACAGCCTTAGGTTAGGATATTAATTCACAGATCTCAGGTACCAAAGCCCAATTTTTTACTCCATCATCCCACAGTTCCTTAAGAGAAAAGAAATGTCATCTCTGGTCATCTGTAGTTAATTTCATCTCTTTTTTGCTTCCACAAATAGACCTGCCAATTTGTTATTGTTCAACCATTAGCAGGATACACAAAGCTGAGAACAAGCTGATAAGGGACACCTTCAGATTTGCAATTCTTTCTTTGTCCTGTCACTGTCCTGAACCCTCTTCTAGGTGCCAAGCTCTCCACCTATTCCTTAGAATCTTCTGGCTCCACATCCTTCCAGTTTGGTTTGATTATTCTGATGTGGACCTGATGTCTCTCTGTTCGGAATCTCCTTTCTACCTCTTTCTTCTGGTTACATATTGCACACACAACCCTCCTTACAACCAGACCCTACCTAGAGAGTATTCCTTTAAACTTGACTCCTCTGGCCTCATAAAACTAGTTCAGATCCTTTCTGGTTAGTTGCACTCTCTATAACCAGGGGCTGAAGAACATAGCCATCTTTCACATTTGACCTCTTTGTGGGACAGGAAAACAAAATCAGCAGATGGGTGAAATGGGGGTTAGAGGAGGGACTTGGGGCATATGGAAGGAGTTGAGGTTATATAATTTTAACCAATATGCAGTGGTTTCCAATAAATACTTATATTTATTACTTGTTTAAAACTATGAAAGCTCTAGGAAAAAGGTCACTTACCAATCAGAAGGGGTGTCTCTCCTTTATCATTTTTGGTGTTGGGCCACACTCCCTTTTCTAGTAAGGTCCTTACGTTTTCCACTAGACCAGCTTTGATGGCCAAGGTCAAGGGTGTTTCTCCATCACGGGTCTTGAATTCCCAGAGTGTTTTATAGGAGGCTGAGATATGAAAGCATTATGTTGAAAAGTTTAAAATATTTACTTAAAGGATTTGCATATATATATATATTTTGCATGTGTGGTACTGGGGATTGAACCCAGGGGCATTCTACCTCCAAGCTACACCCCCAGTCCTGTTTTATTTTTATTTTGAAACAGGGTCTAACTAGGTTGATGAGAGTCTCACTACTTGCTGAGGCTGTCCTCAAACCTCCTGTCTCAGGCTCCCAAGTACTGATCTTGCTAATCAAATCGACAGCTAGAAAACCAAAATCCATGTTTCAAGTTGCTTTTTTTGAAAACTGGTTGCTGATTCTCATTTCTTGAAACATTGTAAAGCAACCCTCCGGTCCTTCATTTTATTATTTAAATTTCATATAAACTATTTTTTTGTCAAATGAAGTATGTGAATGTGGGAATGAGAATATATTTGAATATATTTGAATCATTGTGTCAGAATATGTTAGAAAATAAATATTATCCTTAATGTTATCTACATCTGTGTGTCGAAGCTGTCTAGTTTTCTAGTTGGCAGGCTAGCTAGCTAATTATCAAGTATTTCTCATAATCTCCCAAACTAGCAAGCAACATTGAAGGTTAAAAGATAAGGCACTCTTAAAATGTTCTATAAAATGATGAGATATGAAAAACATGGTGTTAGAACATAAAGATTACTATTAATGTTTAACAGTGGGTTGATTTATCACAATATAAAGCTATGGATAAAATAATATAAAGACAAATATTTTTAAGTACTACTTGTTACAATATACTAATAATCTTTTGAAACTTTTAAGTCAAGAAATAGTTCAAGGTGAAAAATTAAAAATTGACTTCCAAAAGGAAAAGGCTTTATATTTTATATCAATTAATTTATAATGTATAAAAACATATCGCTCATAGGTGATTCTCAGACCTTCCCACCAATCCACGTCACATTCTTAGATAAGAGGGTGGAAAGGACGAACCCCAAACACCATGAAATGTGCTGATTTTTGTATTCCTGAGTTCAAATCATAGGTACTGCCTTTTTCAAATTCCAAATAATCTCTTGGTTTTCTTCTCACTTTTGCTTGTTATGTTCACTGGGAACAATCATAATATTCTACATTTTTTAGTCTATTTGTCAGAAGGGTGTTATATTCTCTTACCATCCAGAACAATCTCAAGTATTTGTTGAAAGGGTTGAACGACAGCTTCATGCAACGGAAACCATCCTTTTTCATCAGCTTCATCCAGCGCATGTTTATATTTTGCATACTCCTGGAGCTCAAGAATGCGACCTAAATTAAACACGCGGACTGATAACACATCTGTGCCTTTGCAAAATGGGATGTTCAATCCATCCCATTTAGACAATATACCCATTTACCTTGTTTTATAGCCTCCACAAGTTTCCTGTTTTGATCACTTAGGGGTACAAATCTACCAGAGAAAAGGGAAAAAAAATAAGCCATATTTATACTAGAGAAATGCTTTAAAGAACAAAAAAGTTTAATTTATATTGAGTTTTTGTAATAACCAATAATAATAATCTACAGGAAACGCACACAACTGATTTTATCTGTTTTAAAAATGTAAGTGACTAGGAGTCAGATACAGAGTATGTTTATGATATACTACACTTAGGAACACCAGTGACGCTGCAAAATCCAAGGTTATGATGTTATCTTTGTGGTTTCTCTAAGCAGTGAAGAAAGAGAAAACAATGGGAGTCAAGTCAGCAGGGCTGGGTTCAGGTCGAAGCCTGATTTTTTGATCCTGGGGAAGCCTATTTGCCTCTCTGGGTGTTGGTTTCTTCATCTGTAAAATGATGGAATTAAATTGAAAGATCTCTAAGGCTTTTTCCTACTTTAGAAACTCTATTCTTAATAGACATTTACTGCTTGGAACTTAATAAGTTTGAATAGACACTTACTTGGGAGCTTATGGTTCACACTACATGTTAGAGTCTTTAATCAACTGATCCACAAGAGAAAACAGGCAAAGCACTTACTGAACAAACACACCCAATCACTGGCCCAGCAGGTCATGATTTAAACTCTCATGGAAATTCTCTGGTGTGTGTGTTTATTAAATGGAAACAACGAGTTTTAAAACAAACTTATTTAACTCTATTAAACAGAAACATCTGCTAACATTCTAGGATTGGGAATGCCTTCCAGGGAATTCTCGAGCTCTAAAATCTGTTGGAGATAAAGGAAAAATTTTAAGGACCAGAAATTTAAATGTAATTTGTCCACTATTAAAAGCTCACATACCAAGTACTGGGTATATGCATGTTTTTTATCACTTTGAACCTCATTATGATGTAAAATTACAATGTACCAATAAAAGCATATTAAAATACTTTAAAAAGCTCAAAAGCAATATATTTATAGCACTGAATCTATTCAAAAGCACTACTATATTCCAGAATATTAGATTCTAAATACTATCATAGAATAAAGGTAAACTAATCCATATTTTTGTCAGAAGCATGTGTGCTGTTCAAGACAAATTTACTTTTGCAGTTTTAGACTCTGTAACTCTTACATAATACATCACTTTTATGTATGTTCTAATTTATTAACTTATAAAGGTTAGCTGAGATAGTAGCAGAATATGCTATAGGATATACAGACCTCTGTCTACCTGTCTGTACATTAACGTACTTGCAAATTTGTTCAAACTACTCATTGTTAATTTTGACTACCTAATAATTTAGAAAATAGCAAAGCCTGTTTTCCACCTAGGTAATTTCCATTTTTCAATGAAGGTGGGGATTTGTGGAAGATCAGATTATTAAAATGTAGGTTCCCTGCCAGACAAGAAGGTAAGCATTTTCCTAGAGGAGGAGCCAGGAAATGGCAGTCACTTTATCTTACAACAAAATGAATACCATAAAGGAATTTCATTGAGGATAGTTGATTAGAATGCTACCTTTCAGGATGAAATACAGTCTGGCTGGCTTCAATGGATTCTTGAATACTGAGCTGAATATCATAACTTGTAAGATGGTCTTCATCAGGGTCATCAGTATTATCCATATCTAGATACAATTTTGAAAAAGGCAAGTTCTTATTACCAACAAATGATACACAACAGCAAGTAGAATTAATATAGCAAATGCAAAATGAAAAACTAAAATGCATTTACCTTCCCTACTCAACAAATACAAATAGAGTTAACATTTAAATTCATATATATGGGGCTCATTTTATTAACTTAAGATGTTCAAACTGTTGAAACCATTAGTTACCTGTTCTTTGATCGTCTTCATTTTTTTCAACTTTTAACTTTTTTTTCATCAATATCTATAGTTGGGCTTATACTAATTCTCTTTTTCCAAGTTTCTGATGTACACTAATTTTAACCCATCAGTCTATACAGCACATATAAGCTTAATTCAACCCAAGGAGAAATGGGTCAGTGTCAATAACAGAGAACAGTGATCCTTATACATTCTCTACGAACCAACAGAGGTTGGTTATAAAGTCTCACTGGTCTCAGAGCATCATTTAAACAGTTGAGATAAGGACCATCTTAACTTCACCCGTGTACCAGAGACCAACCCTTCTGTAGATCCCCCATCTATTCCCCTACCCAGTTTTTATCTATTCATTACAAGCCACTGATGACTGGCCCATCTCTCCAGAGTATAATATACAAACATGTAAGTTATTCCTTATTGGCTTATTTCTTCTAAGTATCAAATTGAAAGAGTGAATATCTCTCTTTGCTGTTGGATCAATTGCTTTATATTATTTGGAGAGAAAGTTTAGTAAGTGTAAAAAACACAATAGTTCTACAACTGGTCAATTGACTAAAATGAAATTAAATGTAATAACATAATAATATTTAATAATATATTTTTATTAGAGATAAGATTGTTTTATTATTAAATAACAATATAATAATATTTAATAATATACTTTTCAAGCCAAAATATATTCACTGTATGAAATTTTACATGGTAATGTCTTTTCAGGAGAAAACTAAAACAGTGCTCTGCAGGCAATTTCCAAAACACACTTGACAGCCAGTTGTGGTGGAGCACTCCCAGTACTTGGGAGGCTGAGACAGGAGGATCTCAGGTTTGCGGCCAGCTTCAGCTGCTTAGTAAGGCCCTCCACAACTTAGTGAGACCCTATTTCAAAATAAAGAATAAAAAATAGAGCTGGGGGGATAGCTTGGAGGTAGAATGCCCCTGAGTTCAATCCCCAATAAAAAAAAAAAGATTAAAAAAAACCACAGTTGACATGTACTTTACCTCCTCATTCTTTGAGATTAGATAATCTTAAACTCTGACGACAGTTCTAAAAATGCTGATAGCTAAGGTCCTTGATCTCTGGACAGACTGCACACAAAGTCAGTAGCATCATCAGGATTTTATTGTTCTTTGTTCTCTACCGGTGGCTTTACTACCACATTAGAACAGAAAAGACAGAACAGCAGTAATATTTGGAACCGCACCTGCGATGGTAGAGTGCTCCCCTAAGCATGCTCTCACACTGTGACATCTTAGTACTCCCAAAGGCCAGTGTGTGCCCTAGGGAGCCTCTTCACCACATAGATACAAATGGTACTTTACTTTTTATTGATTCATTATTGGTTCATTGCCTCCACACCCTCGAATATAACAACATAAGAGCAGGGGGTTAGTCTGCAACCTCAGTGCCTAGAGATGCATCGTTACACGGTTTGTGGTTTCTGCATGTGTGTTGAATGAATGAATGAATGAATAAAAGAACACTGAAAAGTAATCCAAGCTCTATTTTGTTCTTACAACTGAGCATTTCTGTCAGGTTTGAAGTCCTTTTTTTAACTAAGCACATTTGATCGCTCACTCTATGCTTGACTTTATTTTTCTCATGTCTGTATGTTTACATCGGCTTCCTCTTCATTCCTGAGGCTCCCCCATCTCTCCCATGCCCATGGCCCATACTATCTCAAGCCTGGCTCAGGGCCATCTTCCTACGGAAGCACTCCCTGGATTCCTCCACTTCCTCTCTAGTCTCCTTTACCTATGAAGATCTCCTCTTATGTAATGTTTTCCAGCATTTAGATTTACACTCATTCTGTATTTGTTTAGCAACTTCACCATATATTTGAGTTTTGTGTTCCCACTGAGACTATTAATTTTTTGAGGGGAAAAACAATATTTTTGCAGTACTAGAAATGTAGAGCCTCACACATGGTAGGCCAGTGCTCTACCATCAAGCCACACCCCCAGCCCTACTTTTTGTTCCCTTTAATGCTTTTCTGTCTCCTAGACACTCCTAGTCAACCAAAGCTAATGACTTCTCTTAGCGATTACTGGGAAAAAATGGTTTGACTCATTACCATCAAACAAGCACCGAGTCTCTCAGAGAACACAATCAGATGACAAAGTTAAACCTGTGGCATTGCCTATTGCTTCCTCACTGATATTCCTGTGGTAACAGAGGGATGGAATGGCTCTGGGATTAGTAATGAGACACAGAGCCTTTCGCCTATTTAAATCACCAGCTTAAATCTAACCCTGATTAAAATTTGGGCTTCCTGCACATGAGATGCCACAACACAAATTTTACTCTGAAATCAGAAGAGCTCATATTGAACAATTCTAGTGCCCCACCTATTTTCATTAGTCCATTCCATATACCAACTTTGTTATATAGAATATTTATTACAAATTATTACTGATAAGGGTAGTGGCATGATCAAAGAGGCAAACTTAGCAAGCCAGAAATTATCATGCATGTACTTCATAATAGCGTCTTATTATCAGCTTTTATTTCTGTAAAATGAAACTCTTCTATTCTCATAAACTCTCAGATTAAACTCTCATATTCAAATGTTAGCTTCACTTTTTTACCTTTGAGATACACATATACCTATATCTCTGTCTTTATGAATAAATGTAATGTGTCTATTAAAAAAAGAACTGGATTCATTCATGAATAGTTTTTCTTTCTTTTTTAAAAAAGTCTTTTTGACTTCCATCAAGAAGGAAATTATCTAGATTCTTAACTGTTTTGTGTCCCTAATGGTAGCAAGGTAGGAATGATGGAAAACCTTATGGAGCAACTCCAACCCAATGCAGGCATCTCCAGCTTTGTATTGAAAGCTTGGGATGAAGTGAAAACCTGTGTGCAGGTACCAAGGTGTAAGACATGCGCAGAGCGTCATTGGAATGGGCTTAGAGACATCAAGGTGCAGCGAGAAAGGCAAGAAGAGAATCATGTCTCTGTATCAAAACTTAAAATGATTAGGGCCCCAACCTAACTGAAGGCCAGCAAGCCCATTGGAAATTATTTAAATAAAACACCACTCAGGAATATGCAGAAAGGTCAAATATTATTTGACATCTTTTAAGACCTATTCACAAGTGTCTCACATCTCAGTAGAGAAATTAATTGAATATCTTAAAAATAATTTTCCAGCTAACATTCTTGTTCTGGAGAAGCCCACTAGTGAGATAATTTATTCTCCATAACTAACTGATTCACAAAATAACTGAGACAATCTTATTGTACATTTAGCCTTTTCACCTTGCTGAGGGTCAGGAACACATCCGATGAGAGCTCTGAATGGATTCTTTATCTGGAAGGACACATGACCACTCAAAATTTTGTATATAATTTCAGGAAACTCATGAGTTTTCTGAAATTCTCTCAGCTACCACTGGTTTTAAAAACCAGCTAAATTCAAGATTTCTAAATGCTAAGTTCCAAATTTATTATTCAGATATCAATAAGTATTAATTTATTTTACAGGTGGACTGAATGAAATCCCAAACTTAGATAGTGGGAAAGAAAAAGTTTGACAATCATGTACATTTTGTAATATGTTTGGTAAGAATAAAAATGGTGATAGTAATAAGAACGATTAATTATGCAGTGTTCCATTATTTAAGCGCCTTGCAAAGCACTTTAATGCTTAAATGACTTTAAATGCTCACTCTAATTCTATGTAGGTTTTGTAGATCATTGTGGATAACTGGAAACTGAGACTTAAGTGGTTAAAAGATCCACCCGATGTCACAGAGTTGAGGAGAGTCTGAATAGAACAGCAAGGACCTTCACTTTTAAGGTCTTTCAGAAGCTGCAGGAAAACATCCCACAGCCTGTTGCCTTTAAAAGAAAACACTTTGATCTTGCTTTTAACAGCCAACTCTTGATGACAATACCTTCCAAAAATAAAAAATAGCTTCCAAAGTCACATAAATCTTTCTCTTTGGCTCTGTGCAATATGGTTTTGTGTTGCTTCGGGTGGTCTGAGGTATCCTAAGCTTGTCTTCATTCTGTACCTTTTGTTTTGGAGTCTAAACACTACTGTCCAAAAAACAGGATCAACATACCAGCTGGTGCCTGACTGCAGCAGTCCAGGAGGTGGGGACGATGTTGCAAGGTCTGATGCAGGAGAGAACATGAGTACGTGACACCTCCTTGCATCAGATTCTCTAGAAGCCACCTGCAATCTCTCTGTGCTAATGCTTTTCTGTGAAGGTGGTTGATAAGTTTGTGACACTCTTCAGAGTGTTCTTTGAAGCATGGTAGTTCCCAGAGCAAGGATTCACAGTTCTCCTTCCCCCTACCACCAGAAAGGACAAATATAACTGTGTTCCTCATGAATTGTTTAGTTGGCCCACTCTTGATTACACCCAAGTCCATCACCCCACCTACCCTAATGTGCTTTCTTGGGCATAACAATATTAGAACCATCTCCATGAGTCCATAATAGGGTTGGCCTTGAGAGCAGGCTGGTGCAAGGAAGGACTCCATGTCCATAAATATCACACTGTCCCCACCACCTGTCACACCAGTGTCATTCAGTTACATCAGTGAGAGATTCTGTCCCATGGGGCATATTGTTCTGTCATCTAGTGTCCCTTTTAAGATCCCAGTAGCACCACATTGGCCTCCAGTGTAGATCCAGGGCTTCCTGGAAGAATTACTGGGAGAGGTCTGGAGCTGAGAAGATGGCAGAAAAGTCCAATGCTGAGATTTAGTGGGAGGTGATAAGAGGGTCCAAGAAAAGGGAAATACAGTAAAATTTGGTTTTCTTCACAATTCTATACAATTCCTGTCCAAATCTAAACCTCAAGTTTCTGTTCTGTGGAACGTAGGACCTTGGTTCACACGGGAATTTTTTTCTTTTACCTTGAATATGCTACGGTTCTTGATGGATAAGTTCATCTATTGGAGGTCTCAGGGAGTCACCGGGATTTATTCTATCAGAGAAAGAGCAAGAGTTAAATAAGGACACTTTCATTTCGTGGTTTTGTTAAGAAAATACAGTTATTATATGCTGCATAATGTTCATTCCTATTTTGTGCACTTTAATCACTTGTATATGTAATTTTAAAGTTATAGTGAAATTGTTATGCATAAAGGTTATAACTTGGGTGTCTATTTTTTCAGAGTCCTGTAGCACCAAATGGCATATCAGCTAGACAACTTCATGTGGTTGATATAGCAACAGAACCACCTAGCCCAGGAGAGTTTCCAGAGGGAGGCATAATCCTCTGTCAGAACTGGGTTCAACCCCACAGACACCAGTAACTTTTACTCACAAGGGATAAGTTACTGCAATTTCCTCTTCATGGCACTTGCCTTTCTCACTAGAGAACAAACCTAAGGATGATGGGCATAATAATACTGGGGAGACCTAGATAGGTTCCTACAATATCTTTCTTAACAGCACAATATGTTCTGCTAGTGCATTTAACACACACACACACACACACACACACACACAGTGTGCACATACAATCTTAGTCCAGAGAACACGTTATTTTTATGTTGCCTCAAAGACATATGACTTGAAATTTTAGAAAAATATATAAAACTGAGACCCTGTTTCAAAATAAAAATAAAATAGAGTTGGGGGTGTAGCTTAGAGGTAGAATACCCCTGGGTTCAATTCCCAGCACCAAAAAGAGAAAGATATAAAAAGGCAAAAATGGACCAATTGGTCACTAGACACTAAATATGATACCTGACTTGTGATGAGAATTCAGGAAGCACTGGCTGGGTGAATGAATAATCGCATGATCAAATCCAAATTAGCCACAGGATAGATGAACTTGGGTTTTAACTTAGGTCATACATACATTTTTGCTGAACTCACTTCAGTTCTGGGGCTGCACTGATTAATGCTTCATTTCTACATAAATACATTAGTAATGGAACCTGTCATACTAGTTTTGCTTATCTCTAATTTTATATTGCAAAAGTAGAAATTTTTACCTTTTACTATTGAAGTCAAATTCAACTATGACAGAAACATAAGAAGATGAATGTTAGCTTTTGAAAGTTACCCAACAGTGTAAGGAGGAGCTTTAGTTTACAAGCACATGGACTTTCAGGGGACATAACCTTATAGAATTGAAAAGAGTAGAGCAAGAATGATGTGTGTGAGAGGCAGATTGTTAATAGATGTGATGTGCCCTTATCACAAGCTAGTGTGAGAGAGTGTGTGTGTGTGCGTGTGTGTGTGTGTGTGTGTGTGTGTGTTTGTGTGTGTGTATATTTGTGGTACTGGGAATTGAATCCAGAGACATTCTACATCCGAGCTACACCCCCAGACCGATTTTATTTCTTATTTGGAAACAGGGTCTCACTAAGTTGCTGAGAGCCTCACTAAATTGCTGAGGCTGTCCTTGAACCTGTGATCCTCCTGTCTCAGCCTCCTAAGTACTAGGATTATAAGTGTACGCCACCATGCCTGGCTGAGAATATTTTTTAAAAAGTTCTGTCCTTTGTGTTTAACTCTACACCTTGGGATCTATTTTATAAAAATGATCAGAGATGTAGTAAAAGATTTGTGTGTGAGGATTGCTTATCTGAGCTACACTTAAATTGCTAAAACCTTAGAAACAACCTATATGTCTAATGATAGAGAATGTATATAAGACCTGATTTGGTACACAAGCAATGAAATATAATACAGTCATTAAATTAATATACATAAAGAATACTTACTTTCATGGGCAAAATGTCACATTTAAAACTGATATTCATTTAACCTGATATGACCAGCCATGTTTATGGAACTAAAATTGGCATTTTTACCAACTTTATTGAGGTAACGAGAACTAAGATTGACAATCTAAAAAGCTGTATGTATTTAAGGTGTGCAACTTGATGATTTGATATATGTATACAGTGTGAAATAGTAACAAAAATCAAGCTAATTAAAATGTCTATCACCTCACTTAATTATCTTTTTATGGTATAACCATTATGAAGCCACTATTGAAGTTCTTAAAGAATTTAGAAATAAAACTACTTTATGACTCAGCAATCCCACTTGTGGGTATATTTCCAAAGGAACTGAAATCTGTCCTCTCCTGTCCATTACCTCATTATTTACAATAGCCAAGATATAGAATCAACTGAAATAGCCATTGACAGATGAATGGATAAAGAAAATGTGCTAGATATTTACAATGGAATATCAGTCAGCCTTAAAAAGGAAGGAAATCCTGTCATTTGTGACGACCTGAATGAACCTGGAGGACATTATGCTACATAAAATAAGTCAGACGCAGGAAGACAAATATTGAAAGATCTCATGTACATGTGAAATCTAAAAACGTTGAAATCATAGAAACAGAGTTGAATGATAATGGCCAGGGTGTGGGAGGAGGGAGTATAGGAGGATGTTGCTCAGTGGGTGCAAGGCTTCAGTTATACAGGATGAATACATTCTGGTGACCTCCTGTACAGCAATGTGACTATAGTCCACAATATTGTAGGTATTCGTGAAATATACTAGGAGGGTAGATCTTAAGAGTTTTCACAACCAACAATTAAAAAAAAAAAAACTAAGACTAACTTTGTGGAGACAAAGCTGACCAGCCCTCGGTGAAAACTGCTTCTTTGCATCTATCTCTCAGGGCTGAACAGGTCAGGGACCTTTGGCAACCTTGAAGAAAGATGAATTGCCCAAATTTATAGTGAAGCAGGTGAGACTGGTGAAGGGAGTTCTTTGGCTTGGGAAGGAGCAGAAATCTGTATGTTGATCTGTTTACTTGAATCATTCAAGTGCAGGCTGCCCAAACCTGCTGTTGCATTGTCTGCAGAAAACCAAAAGTTCATCTTCCACTGATGAATGAGTGGCGGCGCCGGGTGAGGCAAGTTACAGGTAATAAAGAAGGTACTTTGCATTTGCACCACTGAGTGTAGGGTGAATAAACTCACTTGCATGAATTAGTTACAAAAACAGTAAAACTGAACTATATCTAGACCTTAAAAAGGATTATTTAAAGCCAGGCGTGGTGGCGCACGCTTGTAATCCCAGTACTTTGGGATGCGGAGACCGGAGGATCTGGGTTCGCGGCCAGCCTCAGCTCTCTCTCTCTCTCTGTCACCCTGTCTCTCTCTCTCTCTCTCTCTACCTAGTGAGGCCCTCTGCAACTTCGTGAGACCCGGTTTCAAAATAAAGTATAAAAAATAGGGCCGGGGGTGTAGCGTGGAGGTAGAACACCCCTGGGTTCAATCCCTGGTACCTCAAAAAAAAGGATTATTTACATACATATCCAGCTTCTCTTAAAATATTTGTTCCTGGACGTGGTATATTCTGTAGGACATTCTGTAGCTCCTGTTTGGTGCTCAAGTTCAATCTTTTCCCAAACAATAAGGAGCCACTGCATTTCTTACTATCTTGTCTTGAAGTCACATGCAAGCCTTTAGTTTCCTTCTGCTGGCGGCAGTTGGGTGGAGAGGTTGAGCCTCCATTCTAATCCTGGTCTGCTCGCGTTAGCCGCCTGGCTAGCCGTGAGTGTCTGATGCGTCCTGGGGAGTCAGTAAACACTGCCTGCTATTATTTGGTGATTAAATGCCTCTGGAACGGGGAAGTGGGATTCTAGCATGTTTGGGCAGTGTTCGTTCTGTTCCCACTCTTGAACAGGCCCTCGGATATCCCTGTCATTTTGTTCTCCTTCCTTTCCCTGGAATCATCAAGCTTCAGAGTTAAAAACCATCAGGCAGTCCCACCTGTAAATCCCATTGTTGGCATGTTCAGCAAGCAGTCGGCCAGCCTCAGCTCCCATCCAAAGCTCCAAGGGCCTTGCCCATCTCCCCACATGGCTCTCACCTTTGGCCAGCTTCAACAATTAGAAAAAAACCATTGAAATCTAATCTATACCTTGAGACCATTAGGTGATGGTCCTAGTTCTCTTTTTCTCAGAACCACACCTAGAAAGCGTTATTTCTCTGGGACATGAAAGGCCCTTTAATTATCTCCCAGAATGGTTTTCAGATCTTGTCTCTACTGAGCCTTCTACTTCCAAGGTTGGACAATTACTCTTCTTAGGACATGGTTTAGCCTCCTTCATTGTCTTGATTGCTTTTCTGTAGACACACTCATTGATCCATCTACAAGTGGTTCTGATCCACAGGCCTTCCATGCAGCCCAGATGGTGTGGTCAAACCAACACAGCATTAAGTGGGCATGGCCACCTTCCTTTCCTTAGACACTATACCTCTGTTAATTTAGCCCAGGATCAGGTGAATTGGGGGGCTATTGTGTCACACACTTGATTTGGACCCCTGTGGAGCACAATTCTATGAGCTGTATTCTCCCCATATTGTTTTCTGTGCAATCACAGGTAGGACTCTATTCCTATTGCATTTCGTCTTTTTTAGATTTGACCTTTCTTCTCATCTACTAAGATTGAATGCATTTTCTATCTTTCCAAGTATTGTTCTATTTGCAGACTTCATAAGCATGTCTTATAAGTCCTTATATTCCATTGACAATGATAAATGTTGAACAAAAATTAGCACAAGGCAGAGGCCTCCAGGTTGACATTGATCTGTTACTTAGCATCCTTTGAGAAAAGCTGTTTATCCAGTCACAAATCCTCTTAAAGACACCACCATCTAGTATTTGTGTCTCCTTTTTGATAACCAGACCACCATTGAGAGACACTGTTGTATATCTTGTTGAAATATGTGCATAGTATCTACTCTGGTCCCTGCTTGATTAGTAAAAAAAAAAAAAAAAAAGACCCACCAGTTCTCCAGTTCTTACTAATTATTTTCCTCAGGATTTTCAGGCCATTTTTATTCGTCCATTCAAAACATGTATTCAGTGTCTGCTCTGTTTCAGGCACAGTGTCAGGCACAGCCATATAGGATCCACGCTCTCGGGGTGTTTGTTGACTTTAAACAACATATTCTAGACTCCCTCCCCACACAGTACCAATCTCTTTCCTCCCTTTCAAGGTTTAGCATAGAGTCAAGCACATAGCAGATCCCCAGTAAATGTCTACTATAATGAATTTAGTAATTATTATAATTAACATCTATTGAGGAATTGTAACTATGTGCACTGAATGGATTATATCAGTGTGTGTGTGTGTGTGTGTGTGTGTGTTTGTGCGTGTGTGACTGGGGATTGAACCCAGAAACAACTAAAGTTATGATTTTTTAAATTTAATAATATATTTTATTTAACCTAATATATTAAAAGTTATCATTCCATACAAAATCAAAATATAAAAATATTAATGAAATATTTTACATTAGATTCACATTATATCTCTGAAATCAGGTATTTGTGGTGATGTAGAGATGAAATAGGATATGTAGCCACATGTCAAGTGTTCATTAATTACATATGGCTGGAGGCCACTATTGTAGACAGCATAGAAAGATCCAGAAAATCCAAATTAAGAATACACTGCCACAGCGGGAGTGGTGGCACATGCCTGCAATCCCAGTACTTGGGATGCTGAGACAGGAGGATCGCAGGTTTGACGCCAGCCTCAGCATTTTAGCAAGGCAGTGAGGGGGCTTCCCTGGTTCACATTACTGCTATTCCATGGGAATCGAATCATTTTAGATGTAGAATGTTCCTTAGAAGTTGTTCAGTTAAGAACCAAAGGAGTGATGGTATCAGATACATTTTACGGACTTCCCAGCCTCAAGACTGTATTAAAATTTGCAGGCAGAAATTTCTGAACCCATTCGTTCAGTTTTTCCATCTTAAATAGTTTTTTTCAATCTGAACATAGAATATCTATCTTTTGCAGCAAGTGATGAAAAAGCCTTGATAGAGATGTATTTTAATTACTCACGAAAATCATTTAATTTTTCTTTTCAGAAATGAGGCATCAGGCTGGGCGTGGTGGTACACTCCTGTAATCCCAGTACTTGGGAAGCTGAGACAGGAGGATTGCAGGTTTGAGTACAGCCTCAGCAAGTAGTGAGACTTTCATCAACTGAGCAAGACCCTGTTTCAAAAACAAAACAAAACAAAAAATATGTCTGGGGATGTGGCTCAGAGGTAGAAAGCCCCTGGGTTCAATCCCCAGTAACACACACACACACACACACACACACACATACACACACACACACACACACCACCACCACCACCAACACCAACACCAACACCAACACCACCACCACCATAACCAACAACACACACACATGAAACCAGAGGGTCAGATAAGACCCTTCCTGGGATTCCATAGTATGCATATGAACACTTCCTATTAGCATATTCATTCTTGATCTGTTTTTCTCATGATATGATTTCTTATTATGCTTCATAATTACACAATTGAGTTGATATTCTATAAATAACAATGCTAGCTTATTCTATAATTAAAAAGGCCCCAGATAGTCAAGCCCACATGTGAGTAGTCAGAAAAAGTAATGAGGAGCTGCCGCAGTCTGTATTTGCATCTGTTACAAACATTTCCAACACTGAACTAGTCCATAAGCTAGCTGGCGAGGTACAGATTAAATATTTCATAATCTCACCTTTTGGAATGTTCATCTCGTCATTCTTACCCAGGGACTTGCCTTCCTAAACCAGAGGAAGTGCCCCAGAGCCAATGTGTTCCTCTGTGTATCTAAAATTAAGCATCCAGTTGGTGGTTAAATTAAGATCTGACCTTGTACAACTGAAACACAAGCGGTCCCTGGCACACGTAAAGTCTTACCCATGACTTCTCTAGACTCTCATCAAAAGAAACACAAGCCCACAGAGGTATAATAAGATTATCTGTGTCCTGATTGGTTCAAAGAGCTTTCATGAAAACAAATGACCTGCCAACTCAGCTACAGCCAGGGGTCCTGCTAAGTAACAAAACCAAACCACTGAAATACAGTGAAAGAATATTTTAAAATTATTTACCCAAGAGATAACGGTGATTGTGTGTGTGTGTGTGTGTTTGCAGACCCTAATCTACTTTGGGCAAATTTTAACACACACGATTTCATTCTTCATCTCTTTGACTCAGGTCAAACCTCATTAAATATAATCTTATTTATACTAATTTCTTCTTTGATTTGAATTTAATAACTGCCAATCTAACACAGAGATGGGGATAGGGTTCTTAGTGACATCTCTTCCTTCCTTCCTTCCTTCCTTCCTTCCTTCCTTCCTTCCTTTCTTTCTTTCTTTCTTTCTTCTTTTTCATTTATGCAAGGCTTTTTAAACTTTTTTTTTAAATTTTGAAACAGAGTCTAGCTAGGTTGCTGAGTCTCACTAAGTTGCTAAAGCTGGTCTCAAACCTGAGATCCTCCTGTCTCAGCCTCCCAAATTCTGGGATTACTGGTGTATGCCACCATGCCTGGCTCAGGGACATCTATTCTGATCAAGAGTTCTTTAGGTCAAGTTATTGAGCATATACAGTCTAAAACAATATGTAGCAGATGTAAAGCAAGCAAAAAAAATAGGATTTTATTTAAGGAAGGATGTTTGTTTTCTAAAACAACAACAAAAAATGAAGTTTACTGTCTTACTGATTTTCTAATGAGATTAATCTGCCTTAAATTTGTTTTGATATGGCTGTTCTTGGGTTAACCTGGGCTACTGTCAACATTCACAAGCCATCTGTCTTCTGTTCCCTTTACCTCTCCTTGAAGGTCTCTGGCCTCCGGGGTTCTGGGCTTGTAGACACTCCTCATTTCTCACTTTATAGATACTCTGTTGAATTTGTTGCCATTGATTCTGCCCTTTTCCCTGAATTTCTGTACTCTCTGAGTTTCTGGGAGTGCGATATATTTTGTTTTACTTCTCACTATTTTGATCTGTTTTTTTTTTTTTGTGTGTGTGTGTGTGTTCAATATTGATGAATAAATATGCCAATTGCAGTGAAGTTACCAGTTTGATTTTAAAGTTTGAAAAAACATAAATGTGAAATGAGAGGTACTGCACACACTTTTTTCTGTTGCTGTTTCTTTAGCTTTTTAAAAAATACTTTTATGGTGCATGGTAATTATACATCATAGTGAGGTCCAAAGTGATACAAATATGCACACATTACCTGGTGTGTTACCTTCTGCACTCCCCTCCCACTCCGCTCTCCATCCCCATACATGTCAGTGAGATTGGTAGTGATACCTTCATATATGAGCATAACATTATTCCAACTGTTTCCTTCCTCAGTCCTCCCTTTCCCCTACCCACCTCCCTTCCCCAAACCCCTTCCACTCTTCTACTATTCTCTCTCCTCATTTATCTGAAGTCCTACTTTCTCTCTAGCTTCCATATGTGAGAGAAAGCATGTGACCCTGGTCTTTCTGAGACAGGTGGATCTCACTTAATTAGCATGATATTCTCTAGTTCCATTCATTTTCTTGAAAATGACATCATTTTGTTCTTCTTTATCGTTGAGTAAGATTCCACTCTGTATATATGTCACATTTTCTTTATCCATTGATCTATTGATGGAAATCTAGTTTGGTTCCATAATTTGGCTATTGTGAATTGTGTTGCTATAAACATGGGTATGCATGTATCCCTATAATATTCTGACTTTAATTTTTTTGGAATGATACTGAGGAGTGATACAGCTGGGTCCTATGGTGGCTCCATTCCTAGTTTTTTGAGGAACCTCCATACTGCTCTCCAGAGTGGTTGTGCTAATTTATAATCCCACCAACAATGGAACTCAATGTATGAGTTCCTCCTTTAGCTGTAATAAATAGGGTAC
This sequence comes from Glis glis, assembly GCA_004027185.1. Classification (NCBI taxonomy): domain Eukaryota; kingdom Metazoa; phylum Chordata; class Mammalia; order Rodentia; family Gliridae; genus Glis; species Glis glis. The sequence continues at coordinate 25,906 of PVJS01010391.1, read as the reverse complement.
ACTCCAGTTGTCTGGAGAGTAAACTCTAACAAATATTTTGTATTTATATCACTGTTCCCTGTGTCCTGAAAGAGTCAGGGATAGAGGTTAAGACATTGTGCACATTTTCTAATTATTAATTTAATCTTAAAATTTTAAATAAAAGTCTTCTAAAAAGCACCAGCATTGTGAAATGCTTTAATTTTATATAATACCTTTATAACTACAATATTAATAATCAAAACAAAGCTTTAGAGTATAATGTAAATATATGGGGAAATGTGTACTCAACACTTTAAAAAATGTTGTCTGTCACATTTCAGTGACATTTCTGCTCCTAAATCAATCATATAATATTGATATATTATATATATTTAATCTATTTATATAATAGTTACTATAGATCTTCCTATACCATAAACTACTTAAAATACTGCTTAACATGACAGAAAGGACAAAAAAGGGAGACTTTGTGATAAAATGAATGAGAACATGTTGTTGAAGGCATAGACCTATGAATGAGTTTTGCTTAACAACTTGCTATCTCTGTCACCTTCAATTCATTGTTTGCATTGATTTTCTGTTTTTTCCATCTGTAATATGGGAATAAAAATAACATAAAGTCCATAGCACCCCCACTTTTATGAGGTCTGTCACTCAAGTAGTTAGTCATTGGCACACACATAATAAAACATACTTCGACGAACTCAAATATTTGAAAGAATGATCTGTTCCTCATGTTAATAATTACCTTCACATTTGCCTTATCTTGGAAGTTGACCTTACCTGTGGGTTTTCTCAAAGTGGAAATAAAATAAAGCCATACTTTTGAACAATGTGCCTCTGGTTTGCCTGGTGAGGGTGAATTTCAGGGAGAGGTGTGATTTCACAGTGAAGGGCTACTGAATACTACTATCAAAATGAAGGGGCATATGATACTGGCATCCAAACACACATCCCTTCTATATTTAGGAAGACTTGCATGTCCTCTTTCAAGATGATAATTATAGCAAGTGATACTGGAGTCTTTGGTTAAAATGGTTGGAGCATAATGTTAGATGGACTGCCCTTGGACCCACCCATTTCTATTTTGGGAATAAAGGAATAAGAGGAGTACTGTATGTGAATTTCCAGGGAACAATATGGCATCTTGGCATCCATGTTTAAGGCACCTGCTGCTACTACTCCTGGCCCACAGGTACTCTGTGTCCATGAAAGCAAGCCCAGAGCTTGCGGGCTTTTGTGAATTAAAAATACACCTCTTGCTACGATTAGATTAGTTGTGTAATCACATCCACTCCCCAGGCCCTGCAAAGCCATTTATCATGTTCCTACTGACCCAGCCCATTTTTTATTAAGCTTTATCAGAAATGCAGTTTTATTTCTGTCTTCTGAGCAAGACAGTATTATTCAAACACCTTGGGAAGAGAGTTCTTTTTTATGTTTTGTTGTTATTAACACATTTATTTATTTCTATTTTTGTTTTTTATATATGCTTTTATTGGTGCATTATAGTCTCACATCATAATGTAAATCATGTTGACAGTGGCATACATGCACACAGCACTTGGTGCCCCCCTGGCTCCCTCCCCGTTCCCCCCTTTCCCATACAGGCTACTGAGACATTGGTATTTTCACATATGTACACAAAGCCGATAATAGTAATTCCTTCATTGATCCTCACTCTTCCCTCTTCCCTTCCCCTAGACCACCTCCCTGACTCCACTGAGGTTTCTCCTCCATTATCTGGAGTCAGGAGGAGAGTTCCACTCTACATTATTCTATTATTTTGTTATTTAGGAAGCAATGCCTATCTGTTGCTCACGTGGGCTCCATTTTTATTTTGGTACATTTCAGATTTTCTCCTTTTCCTTTTTCTTCCTTTTTTGCAATTGTTCATTATTTTGAGTTTGAGCTCTATGATTTAAAGTATGAACACTTGATTTCCGTGGTGCATAAAGCAGACTAGAAATGTGAGGGTGAAAAAAAAAGAAACCCTTTCTTTCTAGTATGCTTTCCAGTGCTTTGATAGTTGTTTGTGTTTGCTGCACTGTGTATTGTTTTCTGAATGAAAACCCAAAAACTTAATCTATGAGTCAAATGCATGGGCATCGAGCACCTCCAGGAGTGCTGATGTCCTAGGTTCTTGGAAGGAACCCTATTGTCAACATCACTCTGGTCACTTAGTTGCCATGCAGCAGCACAAAGACAAGTAACAAGAGGGTAGTTTATAGCAAGACGTGTCACCGAATCAGCAATGAGCAGAGAGAGTGTGGGGTGTGTTCAGTACTGGGTCTCAGTTACCCTTCCCACTTTATCACCAGTGGCTGGCAAAGTGCTTAGCACATGGGAAGAACCCTTCACATATGTCTTGAATGTCTTCGCTGAACATGGGTGACTTGTTCATATGGGTTAGCAACTATTTCCTATATGAGTTCACTAAAGTTTAATTCAATTAAAACTGAGTCACAATGAATTTTTACAAAGCTGGTTGATCTTTTCTCTTTTGTAGAACAAAATTCTTAGTTTTCACTACTGTGAGAGGCATTGCAAGTATATCTAAGAGAAACAACTGTGGATTAAAACAAGGCAGGGAATGTGTATTTTAGTCTTAAAATTTGCCAATGTTTTTGTGAGTTAAGGCAAATTTTTAAATATATTCACTTTCTTCATATGTAATAGTATCATTCTTGTTATTTCTCACCAATTTTATGAGAATAAAATAATAGTATAATCAGGAAAATTATTTAAAAAATAATAATCCCTGTTATGGTTACATATAGAATGTCCCCTGAAGAGCTCAGGCATTAATATTCAGATTTGGTGTGATTAAATCATGAAGGTAATAATCTCATCAATAGATAAATCCATTGTGATGGATTTACTGGGTGGTCATCTAGGCAGGTGGGGTGTGGCTGGAGAAGGTGAGTCCCTGGGTGTGGTCTTAGTGACTGTGCTTTTGTCTTTGAATCCTCTTGCTTGCTCTCTCTACTTATGGCCTCCATGATGTGAGAACAGAGCCCTTGCTCTTTCCCTCTCTCTTCATCCCCCTGCCATTCCCTGAGATCTGCAGACCCTGGGCTCACATGGACTGAACCTGAAATGTCCAAAAACTGTGAGCAAATAAGTCTTCCTTCTTCTAAGGTGTGTGGTCAGTTGTTTTAGATTAGAGCAGTGAAAATGTTGACTGAAACAATCCCTATACAGATACAGGATTAATGTTAAAGTATCATACTTCTGGGACATAAAATGGACATTAAAGAAACTATCCCATTTGGCTATCTCTTCTATACATAAAGGCATACATTTTAGTATATGCAGAATATGGTAGTAGACACTTAAGCATGTGCCAAGATGGGTGTGGCACATGGTTCTAGTTCCAGAAGTTTACCTTTGTGTAGAGAACAAGTAAGTAGAAAAAAGCCAGAGTTTGATAAGAAAGAGAAGATATAAGTAGGCTTGCCCTGAGCTTGGCAGACTTCACCCAGCCTAATATGCACTGAACCCCTGAAATCTCCAGATCTGTGAGCAAATAAATCTTCCTTCCTCTAAGCTGTGTGGTGGTCAGGTGTTATGGATTACAGCAGTGAAAATGCTGACTGAAACAGGATTCAAACTACATTACATTAAAAGGATCAAATACCATGCTCAAGTGGGATTTATCCCTAGGATGCAAGGATATTTCAACATAAATAAATCAATGAATGTGATGATATACAACACTAGCAGGAAGAAGGATTAAAAATGATATGATCATCTCAACAGATGCAGAAAAATCATTTGCGAAAATTAAGCATCCTTTCACGATAAAAAAACACACCTCTCAACAAATTAGGTATAGAAGGAATGTACCTAAACACAGTAAAAGTCGTATTTGACAAGCCATAGCTAACATTATATTCAACAGTGAAAAGGTAAAAGCTTTTCTTCTAAGATCAGAAACAAGACAAGAATGTGTACTCTCAACACTTCTATTTAACATAGTACTAGAAGCCCTGGCCAAAGCAATTAGGAATGACAAAGAAATAAAAGGCATCCAAATTGGAAAGAAAGTTTAGATGGTCTCTATATAGAAATAGCATAATCTTATATATAGAAAACCCCAGGCCGGGCGTGGTGGCACACGCTTGTAATCCCAGTATGAGACCGGAGGATCTGGGTTCGTGGCCAGCCTCAGCTACTTAGTGAGGCCCTCTGCAACTTTGTGAGACCCGGTTTCAAAATAAAGTATAAAAAATAGGGCCAGGGGTGTAGCTTGGAGGTAAAATGCCCCTGGTTTCAATCCCCGGTACCGCAAAAAAAAAAAAAAAAGAAAACCCCAATGACTCCATCAAATAACTGCTAGAACTAATAAACATGTCCAGGAACAGTGCAGGATAAAAAAATCAATATATAGAAATTAGTAGCACTGCTATGTACTAACTAAAATCTATCTAAAAAAGAAATTAAGAAAACAATCTCATAATAGTTACAGAAAAATACAATAAAATACTTTTGCATAAATTTAACTAAGGAGGTGAAAGATCTGTATATAACAACTGTGAAAGAAATTAAAGAGGACATAAATAAATGGAAAGCTATATTATGTTCATGGAATGGAAGAATCGATGTTGTTAAAATGTCCATACTACCCAAAGTGATCTATAGATTCAATGAGATACATTTAAAAAATTACAGTGATATTTTTCATAGAAATAGAAAAAAGTTCCTAAAATTTTTATGAAACCACAAAAGAGCCCAAATAGATAAAGCAATCTTGAGAAGGAATAAGGCTGGAAGCATTGCACATCTTAATTTCAAATTATAAAACAAAAGCTATAGTATTCAAAATAGTATGGTACTTGAACAAAAACAGACACAACGCACATAGAATGCAGAGCCCAGAAACAAACCTACACGTGTACAGTCAACTGATCTTTAACAAAGGCACCAAGAATACACAATGGAGAAATGGTGTTCTTTTTAATAAATGATGTTGGGAAACTGGATATTCACATACACAAGAAAGGAATTGTACTGTTGTCTTATACCATACACACACAAAAAAACCTCAAAATGGATTAAAGACTTAAACTCTAGGCCTGAAAAGAAAACATAGGGGAAAAACTCCTTGACAATAGTCTTGGTAACGATTTTTTTGATATGACACCAAAAAGGCAACAAAAGCAAAAATAAACAAATGTGACTATAAGGAATTTAAAAGTTTCTTCACAGTAAATGAAATAATCAGCAAAATGAAAAGGAGACCTATTGAAAGGGAGAAAATACTTGCAAAATATATAAGCAATTCACACAGCTCAATATTAAGAAAATGAAAACAGATTACCTGATTGAAATGCAAAGGATTTGAACAGACATTTTCCTAAAGATGTACAGATTGTCAACAGTTATATGAAAGGGTACTCAACATCACTAATCATCAAGGAAATACAAACCACAATGGGATATCACTTCACAACTGTTAGGAAGGCTGTGTGTGTGTGTGTGTGTGTGTGTGTGTGTGTGCGCGCGTGTGCGTGTGTGTGTGTGTGTTAGTTACTGTAGTACTAGGGGCTGAAGTCAGGGGCATTCTACATCTGAGCCATACTCCCAGCCCTACTTTATTTTTTATTTTGAAACAGGGTCTCGCTAAGTTGCAGAGAGCTTCACCAAGTTGCTGAGGGTGGCCGTAAACCTGCCATCCTCCTGTCTTAGCCTCCCAAGTACTGGGATTACAGGTGTGCACCACTGTGTCCGGCTTAGGAAGGCTCTTATTAAAGAGTAAAACAAAACAAAACAAAATATCAGGTGTTGGTGGGCAAGTGGAGAGAAGGGAATCCATCACAGTGTGGGTGGAAATGTGAATTGGTACAGCCATTATACAAAAAGTATGGAAGAGTTCCTCAAAAAAATTAAAAATGACACCTCAATATGATCCAAATTCTACTTCTGGGTATACATCCAAAGGAATCGAGATCAGTATCTCAAACTGGTATTTGCACTCCTGTGTACATTGCAGCATTATTCACAGTAGACAAGATATGGAATCCACCTAAGTGTCCATCAGTGAATGAGTGGATAAAGAAAATGTGCTACATATTTAATGGAGTGTTATTCAGCTTAAAAACAAAGGAAATCCTGCCATTTGTAACAGCATGGACGAACCTTGGAGGAACTATACTTAGTGAAATAAACTGGTCACAGAAAGAAAATATATGTGGTGTCTAAAAGAACATAAACTCAGAAACAGGTATGAAGTGGCTACCAGAGGGTGGGAAAAAATATTGGTCAAAGAGTACAAACTTTCAGTTATAAAATGAATAAGTTCTAGAGATCTAATGTACAACATGGTAATTAGAGTTAATAATAATAATGTGTTATATACTTAAAGTTTGCTGAGAGAGTAGATCTTAAGTATTCTCAACACACACACACACACACACACACACACACACACAGACACACACACACACATGATAATTATGTGCTGTGATGGATGTACTAATTAGCTTGATGCCACGTGGTCATTATTTCACAATGTGTAAGTATAACAAATCATAATACTGTGAAGTTGAATATATATAATTTTATCAGTCAGACCTCAATAAAGCTAGAAAATTTTAAGTAAAAATAATAAGAAGGTTGAAATCCAGGTCAGACCACGCAGCTGTGAATCCAACTGTCTTCGACTTGAATATACACCTGTAATAATAGGTCAGTTGGGTGACTCTATCCTGGTGATTCCTGAATTGGGGTTTAGGGACTAGGGGGAAGGAATTCTGTCTCCTGCTTGAATAAATTTGCCTAACAAAGTTAAACAATTTAATTTTCAGGACCATTAACTTGTAAAACTGAATCTTTAAGAGGGGAACAGTTAGCCGGGCGTGGTGGTGCACGCTTGTGATCCCAGTACTTTGGGATCTCTCTCTCTCTCTCTCTCTCTCTCTCTCTCTCTGTCTCTCTCAGTGAGGCCGTCCGCAACTTCGTGAGACCCGGTTTCAAAATAAAGTATAAAAAATAGGGCCGGGGGTGTAGCACGGAGGTAGAACGCCCCTGGGTTCAATCCCTGGTACCGCAAAAAAAAAAAAAAAGAGGGGAACAGTTATGCTACTCGAATGCAAGATTATTTGAGTTCTTTGTTCAAATAATTACATCCCATAACTGGATAACAGAATTAAGGAAATGTTAACGCATTCATTTATCTCTCTATCCCCTTATTGTTTTCACACTATTTTGATTATTAGAGCTTCAAAGAATGATGTGATATTGGAAGAGCAAGCCCTCCTTTATAATTCTTCTTTAATTTTTTTTTAAATTTCACATTTGGCTTTTTAACAGATAATTTATAGAATCTCCTACAGCAGTCAAAATGCCATTGTGACTGGGAAGTGCACTAAGAATAGATTCATTTGGGAAGAATTGACATGTCTAAAATACTGTAGCTCCCTACCCAGGAAAATTATAGGTTTCAATTTATTCCAAACTTTTCTTTAGAAGTTATAAAGTTTCATAGTTTCTTATCAAAATCTTGAATATTCTTAAGCATTCTCCTCAGTATTTTGTAATTTTTATTTCTTTATGAATAGAATTGTTCTTCCCAAGAATATTTTTTGGCCTCACCTGGCAATAAATATTTTAATTTGTTTCATTTTTATGATGACAAATAATTTTCAAGTTTATTTCCTTTTTTGTTGTTGCTTAAATACAAAGCTAAACCACAAACAGGTACAACCAAGACATTTTCTGTCACATTGAAACACTCCGGTCGGATCCTCCTCGTCGCTGACCGCTGACCAGGCTGGCAGGGGTGAGGGGGAAGACTCTTAGGTAGCAGCGGCATGGGGCCCAGAGTGGGGCGGAGGTAAGGAGAACGGACTCTCATCCCTGTCTCCATTCACATTTACCTGGGACCAGAGTGGCCACGCACCCCCAGGTCCTGGCTCCTGAGCCCCAGCTCCATGGATTGAAGAGTGAGTGAGAGTCGGGAATCTGGGAATGTTACTTCTGTTTCCTATATCTTTTCTCTCTCTGAAAAATCTCTTTCGGCTCATTTTGACTTATTTGTGGTACAGAGGATTTAACCAAGGGGCATTCTACTTCTGAGCTACACTCCCAGGCCTTTTTTTTTTTTTTTACTTTTTGTTCAGAAACAGGGTCTTGCTAGGTTGCTGAGAGTCTTGCTAAGTTGCTAAGGCTGGCCTTGAACCTGCAATCCTCCTGTCTCAGCCTCCCAGGTACTGGTATTACAGGTGTGCTCCACCATGCCCAACTTGTTTGACTTATTTTATGACTAAGAGCCACTGATTTACAAAACCAATTTTTTAGATGTTTCTACTACCATTTGCTTTAGAATAAAAAAGTCATATACAATAAAGGTCAGTAGAATTTAAAACTTTTGTTATAATTTCTTTGCGAATCATCAAATGCCAAGTGAGCAAGAGGTAATAACCACTGTTGGAGAGGACGTTTGCAGCTATGTGGAATTCTTTCTGTCCTTCATGGTCCTCCATTCCAGCTTCTCCTTAGATCTCACCTTCCTAAGATACCTCCTCATAGAATGTGAGATCATCAGGAAGGAAGGTGCCTGGCCACTTGGGGTACAGCAGTCCCCTCCTCTGCACCCTCCCTTTCTCAGCTGAAGTATTGCAACAATCAGGCCTGGAATTAGACGAGTTCTGATTTCCCTTTCAATTTTAGAATCTATAACACTATCATTTTATGTTCTCTTGTCTGAACATACCTCATTTTACAGTTTCAGACTCTGCTAAATTGTGTTTGCATTGCTTGCCAACTCTTTGCCTTCTATATTTTAAATTAGAGGCTAGCTGGGCATGGTAGCACACACCTGTAATCCCAGTACTTGGGAGGCTGAGACAGGAGGATCACAGGTTCAAGGCCAGCTTCAGCAATTTAGAGAGGCCCTCAGCAACTTAGTGAGATCCTGTTTCAAAACAGAAAATAAAATAGGGCTGGGGGTGTAGCTCAGAGGGAGAATGCCCTTGGATTCAATTCTCAGTACCACCAAAAAAATTTAAAAATAAAATTAATAAGTAAAACGGTATGTAAAATTAGAGGCTAATGGATTTTTTTCTCCTTCCTTCCTTCCTTCCTTCCTTCCTTCCTTCCTTCCTTCCTTCCTTCCTTCCTATACACAGGGGCAGTCTACCTCTGACCTATAGCCCCAGCCCTTTTTATTTTTATTTTTAAATAGGGTCTTACTAAGTTGCTGAGGGCCTTGCTAAGTTGAAAAGGCTGGTCTTCAACTTGTGATCTCTATGTCTCACCCATTCAAGTACTAGGATTGCAGGTGTGCACCACCATGCCCACTTTAAATAAGATTTACACTGAGCAACCTAAATGCAGTGTATTCCTCTGAAAAATATCATATAAATTTATTCACGAAGCCTGTGTTAATCACTATGTGAAAGATACAGTGGTAATATTAACCAAGGTGTCTGGTGGAGGGAGGAAGAACTTACCAGAGGAAGGTGTGCTACTTAGCTTCCAGGAGGGAACAAAAAAATGTGCCATGGAGAAGAAAAAGGCTTGAGCTGAGATTTGAAGGATGAAAAGGACAGTTTTTTTTTTTTTTTTTTTTTTTTTTTACAATCTAAAAAGGAACAGGCATTCCAGGCAGAGAAAATGCAAGCAGGTCTGAGGAAAAATGGCATATATGAGGGGGTGGGTTATAAACATTTATTATATATTTATCACAGAGTACATTGAGGGGCCTGCAGAAAATGATCAGATTAAGGTAAGAGTCAGAATATGTAAGACATTATGTTCTGAACTAAAGAATTCAGGGCTTTATTTCTTCCCCTAGGCAGTGGAGATGAGAAAAGGCTTTATTGTTGGGATGACCCACAGTGAGTGGTATTTCTCATCAGAATCACTAAGGGTCGTGTGTGTGATCTGAACATTTTGAGACACACAGTCCCTGTGGGTATTCTCCTGCACCCTCCCACCTCCTGTCTTTACACATCCTGCCTTCTGCAGGCACGTTACCTTCAGACTCTGTGGATGAGTCTATTCCTCAAGTGTTCTGGTGGTGCATACCTGTAATTGCGATACTTGGGAGGCTGAGACAGGAGGATCACAGGTTCGAGGCCAGCCTCAGTGACTTAGCAAAGTCCTCAGCAACTTAGTGAGACCCTGTTTCAAAATAAAAAATAAAACAGGGCTGGGTGTGTAGCTCAGAGGTAGAATGCCCCTGAGTTCTATCCCAGTACCCCCTGCCCCACAACAAAACAAAGCAAAACAAAACAAAACAAAACAAAACAAAACAAAACAAAACAGTGTTCTGGACCCAAGAGCCAATCACTGTGGGAGACAAGAGGCAGCTTCAGGAGGAAATTAGGTGGGAAAATGTCATGGTCAGACTCACAATTCCTCCTCCCTCTTTTCTTTTGCCAGTATTTTATCGCTAAAATTTAGATGTTTGCAAATGGACATAGACCAGCAGTCACACAATTCTCCCCAGAATGCAGAATGCAGAATGCAGAATGCACAGCTGCAGCAGTAAAAAGTCTATTGATCAATCCTTTGGCTTACTTAAAAAGCTCGCATGCCTGGTTTAAATGGTTCCCACAAATCTTTAAAAAGTACCCTTGAGGTCTCATGTTCTTTCCTCAAAACTCGTCAGAGTTAGGAGTGACAAAAAGGGAGAAAATGTGCAAACATCTGTGGTATATTCATAACTGGATGTGAACAATAATAAAAGAAAAATTTCATTTTACAAGGTAATGTATTAAAAGGGAATAATATGCAAACATCTGTGGCATAGTCATCACTGGATGTGAACAGCCATTAAAGAAAATTTTTGTTTAACAAAGTAATTTATTAAATCATTTCTCAAGTAGCAAGTTCTCCTCATAATTTGATATATACAAGGTCAACCAAAAGATCATTCAGAAAACTATTTTTTTTCTGTTGTTTTTTTTTTGGTACTAGGGATTGAACCCAGGAGCATTCTACCTCTGAGCTCTTATACCCCCAGGTCGTTTTATTTTTTCTTTTGAAACAGGGTCTCACTAAGTTGCAGAGGGCCTCGCTAAGTTGCTGAACTTGTTTATTGTGTAGTAAAGCTCACAAGTTCTTCAGAACCTGACACATCAGGAAAGATGAAGGTAGAAATAACAAAAAATGGACCTAGGTTGGGCAGGATCCTGCCTGTGGCACGGAGTCTAGGTGTTTGGAGGATAACTATTTTATAACTACACGTTTGGATGATCATGTCCTGCCTCTCACTCCCATGCACTAACAATGCCCAAGGAAGTCAGATGGTAAAATGATGCCGTTGTTTGGTAAATTAATTATTGATGACATTCTGGTTTCATATTCAAAGGGTTAGGAAGTTAGTGGAGTTTCTCCACAGCGACTTAGAGACCTGGAGTCTTATGCTGTCTAGTGAGAGTCATGTCCTCTGAGATGTGTTTGAGTGTATCCTGCAACATACATACTCCGAGAGAGATGTTAACACCTCTTCCCCTACAAAGAGCTGAAGGAAACCTTTAGGAAGGAGATGCTACCAGGCTATTGAGTTACTGATAAATAAACACCATTTCTTTTTTTTTTTTTTTTTGCGGTGCTGGGGATTGAACCCAGGGGCATTCTACCTCCGAACTACACCCCCAGACCTCAGACCTATTTTTTGTTCTTTATTTGGAAACAGGGTCTCACTAAGTTGTAGAGGGCCTCACTAAGTAGCTGAGGCCGGCCGCGAACCCATATCCTCCGGTCTCAGCCTCCCAAGTACTAGGATTACAAGCGTGCGCCACCACGCCCGGCAATAAACACCATTTTTAAGTCAGTTCCCTGCAAGGGAGCTGAAGCTGTGCAAACATGAAAGCCAGCGCCACCTAGTGGAAGGAGAGCACACAGGAACCGATGCCTGTTGGTTTGCTTTCTTACTCCTTGTTTGAATTATTTTTTAAGCTGAGGTGTGCATTGTGAATATCGGTCTGTTTTCATAACAGACTTAACCAGGAGGTCTCCTATTGAGCTTCAGTTCTGGTTTTGGAGGGGTTTGCCCCTTAATAATTATGATGATTGCTAATTTTATCGAGCTTTGGTTATAACTAAGCATTCTGCTAAGCCCTTCATCAGGGTGTTAGTGTGCAGCTGTGCAGGTTGAACCCTGCACAAGGACACTTGGCAGAGGATGAGGATACTAAAATCCACCTTCTTCTCCACTCACCTATATGTGTGCTCTGGCAAAGGACTGTATCCATCTGGAGGAGGGTCACAACTTTCTCACCTGCACAAAGGTGCTGAAGGAGGCAGTCCTGGTTCTTTTTTTAACCCTCACAGACTTCCTGCATTTTTCAAGGAGGGAAGTAAGGCTTAGGAGTTTAAGCAAAATACCCAAGGTCACTTAGCAAAGGAGGGGAATGGCTGGGATTTTAACCCAGACAGGCTTAGTTAACCATTGTGCTAGATGTTCCCAGAGTGTGATGGTGTATGTGCACAGAAGCTGATGAGGTAGACCCAGAGCCTTCCCCGTTCCCAGGGCCAGGGATGCTGTGCCATGTCTTCCTTCCCAGCGTGGTCTTAGCTCAAGTGACTCAAAGCAGACACCGGCTCAGAGCTGCCCCTGTGCCTAGCAAGTGTGACTGTGGGGAACTCAGCAAGTAGCCCGACCAAAAGCTTGTCCATCAGGCCCTGCGCTAGAGGACCTGGCTTGCCGGCACCTTAAGGATTTGCCTGCTACCTTAGCCTAATTCCTCTCCGCCCTCTGGCTGAGTGAAGCACATTCTTCCCTCTGGGTCCCTGTTTACCTTGTCACCTGTCTCAAATGCCCTTCCTAGCCACTTCCCCATTTCTGTTTATGGAAGTCATTCTCTTCCCAGAAGAGTCAACTTAAACCTTCCTTCTCTGTCTCCATGCCAGGCCCCATCTCTTTTCCTCATTATTTCCCTATCCTGTTCAGTTTGTTCTCCTCCAATGGTTATTATTTATGTCCATTGATCGCAACAGATTTTATTTTCACCTCTTTGAGAACAGGAGGGGTAACGCTAGGGCTTGGGACAATGTGGGTATTTAATAAGCGTGAACTGAATTGGAGGCCTAGGCACCTCAGCAATGACAAGAGCAACTGCAGCTTCTCTGTATGCTTTATGGGCTCATTTAAATGTCTAAATAGGAACCTCATAATACAGGGAAAGACAAGCTGGGGATTTTGAGCCAAGTCCACGAAGCATTCTATAGCACAGTAGATTAGTTTTTAATAAAGACCTAGTGAATAATTTAATTAGTGCAATTTACCATAATTAACTCAGCTCTCAGAAGCTGAAGGAGTTGCTGATTTGCAAATCCCGTGATACTAGGCACGTTGCAAACTGGTTCTGAGTTATTTGCTAACTTTCATTTTGACTGCAATTATCTATTAAGCCCTCAGGCTAGACTCAGGTAGAGATTAAGTAGAAGGAAAAAAATAGAAAAACTACTCAGGATATTTCTGAGAATATTTATAGAGAATTTATTTTGCATAGAAGTGAATTGGTAATAGAAGAGAATTCAGAAAACAAATACATAAATAATATAAGAGTATATGGCAATATAGAAATGATATATATTTAAAATATAAATTTAAGATCCTTATTCTTGAATTATAACTAAAAGATATTTTTATCTAAAATTTTCACAATTAAACTTTGAAACTCTGAAGGGAAAACATATCATTAGTATGAAATCAATGTATTCCATAATAAAAAATAAATACCAAAAGTATAAAGAGAACTTTTTTTCTGGTACTGGGATTGAACCCAGGGACATTCTCCCTCTGAGCTACACCCCCAGCCCTATTTTTTATTCTTTATTTTGAAACAGGGTCTCACTAAGTTGTGGAGGACCTCACTTTGTAGCTGAGGCTGGCCGCGAACTTGCAATCCTCCTGTCTCAGCCTCCCAAGTACTGGGATTACAAGTGTGTGCCACCATGTCCGGATTAAAGAAAACTTTTTAAAGGTCCAAGAGAAGAAGCAGAAGTAGAAAGGAGGGGAATATTCATAGCTTAGGCAAGCAGCAAACCTTAAAATGATAGGTGTCTGGGCCAAGACAAGTTACTTCCTACAGCCTAAAAAATCATGCAGTTCTAATCACAGAAATGATATAGTTTTTGAGCAATACTGAGAGTGAAAGAGGTACCAGGAAGTTTTGAATGGATAAGTATAATTTTTTTTACAACTGATACAGAATATAAAGAGGTAATTTATGAACACTTAAGATGGAAATAGATTATCCAGTTGGGTTGTGAATAAATTTTATCATTTGAACCTTATTTTACTACTCATCTATTCTTTTATTCACTCAGCATTTTAAAAGTAATTTCTGTGTGCAAGATTCTACTGAGTACATTTTTTTAAAAGGAACACTAGACTAGTCAATAAAAAAATCGTGGTTTCTATAATTCCTTTGATGGAAACTCTCCTAGCCACCCTGGGGATAAGATGAAGAACCATGAGCTTGATGTAGAACAGTTGGTGAGTTTAAGACTGAATAACCAAAAAAAAAAATCTTAATAATGGTGCTATAAATTTGACTCTGTGTCTTTCAACTTATTCAACATATTTATTAACATTTCTTTCAACATAGTCAACATATTTATTAACTTTTTATTATTTTTTATGAGCATCAAATATAGGGAAGCAGTTTCTTTCCTAACTCCTGGACATACTTGGGCCAGGATGAGCCAACTAATCTGAAAGTGAATAACAAATGGATTTATTGTAGATTAGATAAAAATATACTGTGAATGACATACAATAGAAAAACAGCAAAATTTTCCAATAGATGAGTTACACTTACCTGGAAAATGTTGCTATTGATCAGATGAGAATTATAATCACATATTTTCCCATCAATTCAAAAAATGGACACAACTTTTAAGAAGGAAGATTATGAATTATAAATGCAAGAACTCAGTGAAGAGGTGGAAATAGAAGATGAAATTACTGCTATAATTCAGAAGAGAAGAAAAAATATCTCACCCAAGTAAAAATCAGATTTGCAGGATTTTAATGAGACTGTATTCCAAAGGTAATACAATATAAAATATATACAGTAAAAGTGAGGAAATGAAATGATACTAAAGAAAGCATTATAGGATGGTAAATATACTCCTACATATCTATGTACTTATATCTCTATCTACAAATTAAACTGTTGAGTAAGGTCTAAGGAATGCAGAGTTGGAGATACTAAAGAAGGAAGCTGAAAAGAAAAGAAGACTTGAAAGACATAGCTCAAGGAGATTTTTCTGAAATAAAATATTTAAATTTAAACATTCACAGAATAGACTATGTGTACCAGGAAAAAGTGACATAAAGAGTCAATTCAATACAGAGACAAGACCTAGTTAATATCAGTAGATTGTAAAGATAAAATAAGCCAACTTTGAGCTATCAGGTTAAAAAATGTATCAACTCATTTATAAGGGGAAAAGCAATCAGATCTGTCTCCAAAGTAACCTCTATAAAATACAAAAAGAAATGAAATGTAAGCAAATATTTTTCTATCTAGCTAAGTTGTCTTTCAAGGATAAAGGTTACAAATAAACATAAAATCTTTGAACTTGCAAGACTCAGGACTATTTCTTACCCAGTAATATAAAAGGCCCCCTGAGACCTTCTTGGGAAACTGAGAGTGAATGACTTTGGCCAAACAACAAGCAAATGGAGAGGCAAAAAACATTGGAAATATTTTACTGTAGAACTAATAATAAAATAAACGTAGGGATTAGGGTGGCCAATCAGAATATCCATGTTATATACCCTGACAATATAGAAATTATAATACTAATATAACTTTGAGACAGAAAAGGAAAAAAGAGTCAAGTGGTATTGTCTCATCTGGAGTGGCTGGGAGTAAATTAAGTCTGATAGAACATATAATGGAAGTATAAGCCTATTTAGTAATTGAAGATAAACCCTAAGAAAGCAAACTTTTACTAAAATCAGTAGAAGAGGAAATGTAAAGAAGATGGGAAGAGGAAACATGATAGCTTTATTTTTTTTCCTAGTAGTGAATTGGTACTGTATAGAAAATTAGAAAATCAAGAGAGTTATGTAACATTATAAAGTTAACAACTAAATTTTAAAAATGCAAGTCTTCCTAAATATCTGAAGAACAACATAAAAATAAAAACATATTACATAGGAAAAGATATTTTTGAGCTGGGCATGATGGCACACACCTGTAATCCCAGTATTTGGGAGGCTAAGAGGATCATAGGTTCAAGACCAGCCTCAGCAACTTAGTGAGGCCCTCAGCAACTTAGTAAGACCCTGTTTCAAAATAAAAATAAAAAATATCTAGGGATGTAGCTCAGTGGTAGAACACCCCTGGGTTCAATCCCCAGTGACGCACACACACACGCACGCACGCACACACACAAAGATATTTTTGAAAACTATAATAAACAGAACAGATATATCTGCCATACCATTACATGTTAATCAACTTAAATATGTGATTAAGGCAAAAGATTAATTTAGTATATTCATGGTGGATTCTTACCTCTCTCTCCATATTTTCTCTCTCCTGTGTCTTAAATATACCCCAAGGGAGGTGGGAGCAACAAAATGGGATGTAAATCCAATAAAGTCTTCAAGACTGAAATAGAAAAAATTAAAAAGGATACTGTGGAGGAAAACTGGAACTGCTTAAACATGAACAAACTGCTTGTCCTGGGTAAGATATAAATCCATTCTGTTTATTCACTTATTTTGGTACTAATGATTGAACCCTCTGAGCTACACCCCTCGCCCTATTTTATTTCTTATTTTGAAACAGGGTCTCGCTAAGTTGCCGAGGCTAGCCTTGAACCGTTGATCCTCCTGTCTCAGCTTTTCAAGTGCTGGGATTACAGGTATGTGACACCACACCCAACTGTAAGCAATGTTTTAATTTTAATTTTATTTTTATTATTATTTGTTTTTGGTACTGGAGATTGAACTCAGAGGCATTCTACCTCTGGGCTATACTCAGCACTATTATCATTATTATTATTATTATTGTTGTTGTTGTTGTTATTTAAACAGGGTCTTGCTAAGTTGCTGAGGGCTTCGTTAAGTTGCTGAGGCTGGTCTTGAACCTGTGATTCTCCTGTTTCAGTCTTCCAAGTATTGGGATTACAGGCGTGTGACACCATGCCTGGCTGTAATCAATGTTTTAAACAGTGGTTCTAGAGTGTCGTCCACAGACCGTCATCATCATCATCACCTGAAGACTTGTTAGAAATTCAAATTTAGGCCCCACTCTAGACTTCTAGACCCTACTAGATTCAGACACTAAGAGCCAGGGGACAGCTGGAGCATGCGTTGGTTAGAGCCCAGCACTCTGTGTTTTAACAAGCCCTTGGATGATTCCGATGTACACTACAGTTTGAGAACCACCATTTTTAAAATTGCCCTGGGTTAAGAAGTTACTTAGAAGGCTGTTGTACTAGTGTATTTATAAAGTGGTGGGAACCTAGAATAGAAATGGGGTAGAGATGTTGAGAGTGTGAACCAAAAAAGATGATGGAATCTGCTGATCAGTTTTACAAAAAATGAAAGAGAAATGTAAAAAATGATTCCAAGAAACATTTTGGGAAAGAATATGGACAAGCATTACCCAAAAGGAGATATTTAACTGGTAATAACATGTTGAAATAGCTTAATTTTACTTTTAATGGAAACAATGCAAATTCAACAAGTAATGTAAATTTTTTTGTTTTTTCAAAAATGATTCCAAGAAACATTTTGGGAAAGAATATGAGCAGGTATTTCCCAAAAGGAGATATTTAACTGGTTAATGAGATGTTGAAATTAGTTTTAGTTTTAACAGAAGTAATGCCAATTTATTGAGTAACATGCATTTTTTTGTTATTATTATCAAATATTTATAAAAGTGTTTAAATGAAATTCAGTCAATATAATCTTGAAGGTTTGTAATTTTATGCTCCCTTTTTGGACCTAAACACAAGGCAATGATAGTGATAGTTTTTTTAAATTAATAGCACAAAGCCATGCTAAAAATAATATAAACATTTCCATAGAACACACAGAATTGAAGCATACACTTAGGGGATGATCGAAGCTGCAGACCTGTTTGTCTTTAGTCTGAGATTGGAAACATTCTAGGAATTTGAGGCTTTCTGAGTAATTGGAACTAAAAGTATTCCTCCTGTGGAAAGATTCAGAAGCCAGGATTACCACATGATATTTGAGGCTGAGGCAGAGTCCCTGTCCAGGAAGAGAGGTTAAGAAAAATTACAACTATTGCTAGGGCCATAGGTCTTATAAATCTGAGCATCTGGGATGACAGGGAAGGGAGGTTTGGGAAGGAGAGGTAGATACAGTTCCCCAGCCAGGAAGATTCAGGTGTGGGCCAAGCTGCCTCTGTGCTAAAGTGACAGAATCGAGGAGCCAAAATAATAATAATAATAATAAAAATAGAACTGGGTGTGGTGGCGCACGCTTGTAATCCCAGTACTTGGGAGGCGGAGACTGGAGGATCCAGGTTTGTGGCCAGCCTCAGCTATTTAGTGAGACCCTCCGCAACTTCGTGAGACCCGGTTTCAAAATAAAAGGATAAAAAAATAGGGCCGGGGGTGTAGCTCGGAGGTAGAGCACCCCTGGGTTCAATCCCCGCTACTGCAAAATAAATAAATAAATAAATAATAATGATAATAATAATAGACTTAGCTCTAGACTAGAAATTCCAGGTAAAACCCTCAGATAAAGAAGGATTAAGGGTGAAGGAAAGGAGATTCTACTGAAGATGAGCCTTCAAACTAAAGTTTTAAATACTGACACCACAAGGAAAAAGCATCATACTTCCTGATTTTAAAGTATATTACAGAACTACAGAATTAACATGGTGTGGTACCAGCCTAAAAAATGACACAAAGACCAATGGAATGGCGTGGAGAGCCCAGAAATAAGTCCACATGTATAGAGTCCACTGCTCTTCAAGAAGATTGCCAAGAATGTACAATGAGGAAAGGATGGTCCCTTAAATAAGTTATATCAGGAAAACTCAATATCCTCATCCGAAAGAATTAAATTGAACCTTTATCTCGTACCACAAACAAAAATCAATGCAAAATGGAGTAAAGACTGAAACATTAAAACCTGATACTGTAAAACCACTAGAAGAAAACATGTGAGGAACCCTTCTTGACATTGATCTTGGCAACGCTTTCTTGGGTACCACTGAGAGCACAGGCAACAAAGGCAAAAACAGACAAGTGGAACTACGTCGCGTACTTCTTTGCACTTTTTAAAATTTTAACTGTAAATGAAAAGATAAATTGGATAAAAAGTTATTACATTTTCTCTTAAAAAATTTTTTTATGTGTCCTGGTGACATTGATGTGATATTTAATCACCTTCATTAGGTAAATGAAAGCCCAAATATTTTGAAGTGAATTTTACATAATTGACACTTTTGTATTCTTCATTAAATCACAGTTTGACACCAGTGCTCCTTATCCTTGCTGTCTTAAACAATAATTTAGTGAAATTAAAAATCACAGTGAGACCAAAATAAACAACAAGCAACAACTTAATTTGAATAACAGACATAACTGTTGAGGCTTTCTATGTACAGACTTGAGAAAGTATTCCCAACCTCGTTTACCTACACTGACTGCTAACTCACCTGCTGCTCAGTTGAAACCTCTCAAATATTTTTGTTTTAATGGTAAATTTAAAATAAGCTTCAATTTATTTTTTAAAAGTATAAATGGAAACTAACATTGTAACTTTTGTTGACCAAAATGACCCAGTAGACTTGAAACAACTGGGGATTTCTTAAACCACTATCAAGAAATAAGGACATAGTCCAACCATTATGTGCTTTACAGATGGGAATATTGGCCAAGATCCAAAGATGTTAAAGGATTTGCCCAAGTTATAAAGCTAGTTAGTTGTAAAGCTATATTCCTGCCAAGAATTCTTTTCAGTTTTAATTATTTTTAAGGGAAGGCAAAATGAGTTGGAAACTTGATAAAAAAAAAGGGAGTATATACATTTCAGTGGGAATGGGAAATGTGTGGAGCTGAAAAAGCAAAGTATGTAATCCTACTTGATTTTCAAATTAAGAATAGAGAAGTAAGACAGGCATGGTGGCACATGCCTGTAATCCCAGGACTTGAGAGGCTGAGACAGGAGGATCGCAGGTTCAAGACTAGCCTCAGCAACTTAGCGAGACTCTTAGCAACCTAGTAGAGACCCTGTTTAAAAAAAATCTAGAGAAGGAGAAATTATCTCCTTTGATGTATGCCTTTTGCAGAACTAATAAATGATTGACTGAAGGCCTCTTTAGGGCCATTATGGTCAGGCCCATAATTTGTCAAGGTGAGTCATTTCAAGCCTGTGGGGAGAGGTGAGCAGGTGACTCCTGCTGTAGTCAGTGAGGGCTTTTGGAAACCAGTTTTCTCCTATGTTTTTCTTTGTTCATGTCTTGATCAACCCAGAAATAAAGAAAAGGCCATTGAAGGAGGCATCACATGGGTCTTGCACCAGCAGCAGCCCCTGCAGCCCTCTCTTGCAGGGACAGTCTGGAAGAAAATGCTACCTTCCAATCCTGAGGAGCTGGCAATAGGTCAAGTATGGTCAATAAGGATTAAATCATACCTCATCATAATCCATTTTTCTTATATAAACAAATCATGGCAACCATTATTTGCTTCTAATTTCTAATTGCCTAAGTTACCCATATGAAGGCATTTTTACCACAGTCTAGTTCCTTTTGCTTCCTCTTTCTTGTAACCTACGAGGGAAATCAGTTCTATTTAGTAGCTTGCCTCTCAGTTTCCCCAACAGCCTCCTCAGCAGGTCCCCTACAGTCATCATGGATAGGCTGTGCTTTTAAGATGCAATGTAAATTCCATTTAGCTTTCCTTCTCCACCTTGTTTTCTGATTGTGAGCCACTGTGAGTGTGCTGTGCAGTTTTTGCTCATCTGGGTTTATTTATTTTTTTGGTACTGGGGCTTGAACCCAGGGGTATTCTACCTCAAGCTCCACGCCCAGCCTTATTTTCATTCATCTGTTCCTTCCTTCATTCATTCATTTTGTGGTACGTGGATTGAACTCTGGGGCGTTCTACCTCTGAGCTATCCCCCTAGCCCTATTTTATTTTGAAACAGGGTCTCACTAAGTTGCAGAGGGCCTCATTGTTTTTTATTTTGAAATGGTCTTGCTAAGTTGCTGAGGGTCTTGCTAAGTTGCTGAGCCTCTCCTGGAACCTGTGATCCTGTCTCAGCTCCCAAATACTGGGATCACAGGTGTGCACCACCGCACACAGCTGGATTTTATTATAACTGTATCCACCTTTATTCTGCCTGTTCCTTTTCTTTGCCCACGCCTCTTCCTCTAGGCACTGTCAACAACCTATTGGCTCCCTGACTTCTTCCTTCTGTGGCTCCTTAAGTCAGTCTCACACAGCCTCCAACTATTAAAACGCACACAACATGCAATAGCATTTGAATGCTGCATAGGGCCACATAACCAAGGCTTCCTTATCCAGTTATTTATTGTTATTAGTAATGATGTTTTATTTTATTTTATTTTTTAAAATTTATTTATTTATTTATGTTTTTGCAGTACTGGTGATTGAACCCAGGGACATTTTACCACTGAGCTCCACCCCCAGTCCCATTTTTTATTCTTTACCTTGAAACAGGGTCTCGCTAAGTTGTGGAGAGTCTCACTAAGTAGCTGAGGCTGGCTGCGAACCTGGATCCTCCGGTCTCAGCTTCCCAAGTACTGGGATTACAAGCGTGTACCACCACGCCCGGCTAGTAATGATGTTTTAAATGGCAGGTTGACTCTTTGTAGGTTCTAGCCCTTTTTGGACTACATTTTTTTCCTGCTATCTACATGTATCTGAGATCTTTTAGCCCAAACTCTTTTGTGTTGTACCAATTATATTTCTTCCCAAATGAATTTGCCATGACATCCAAAATAACAAAAAGAATGTCCTTCCCCAATGGCACAAGGTTGCCAAGACTGCCATTAATAGACGGCTCTTGATCACCACCTGCTGGTGAAATGGACGCATGGCTTACTTAGGAGCTGGCTCTCTACTGGAAAAGGAAGAGGCAGTTTGGGATATTTCAAAGTATTTCTGTTACAGGATGACATTGTAATAGAGAGAGGGCAAGTTTCCTGAATGTATAATAAACTCCCTGAGACTATTTCCTTAATACATTATATGTTACATATTATATACTGCACAATATTATACATTGAAAATAAAGGAGCTCTTGGGAATTAAAGCTGTATTGACCATAATATTAGGAAAAAACCCATAAAGTATTTGTACAGTTTTTCATATGGACTCATATGCAGGATGCCAAAAGAATATTTAAAGGAATTTTTGAAATTTATATTCTATAAGACCTGTTAAAACTGTCACTGAGATGTATCTGTAACAACTTACATTGTTTTAGCCAGAATTTAAGGGGTCTTCTGTTTGTTTGTTTTTGCAGTACAGGGGATTGAACCCAGGGGCATTCTACCTCCGGGGTACACTCCCAGCTCTATTTTTTTTTATTCTTTATTTTGAAACAGGGTCTCACGAAATTGCGGAGGGCCTCACTAAGTAGCTGAGGCTGGCCGCGAACCCGGATCCTCCGGTCTCAGCCTCCCAAGTACTGGGATTACAAGCGTGCGCCACCACGCCCTGCTTAGGGGGTCTTCTGATGATTTTCCTTTCTCTTTAGCCATTACTCCAGTTGTTCCTCTCAATGTCCCCTCTGTCAGACCCTGATGCAAGCATCTCACTTTAAATTAATTAATTAATTAATTAATTGTGATACTGGGGAGTGAACCCAGGGGCATTCTACCTCTGAGCTACACCCCCAGCCCTATTTTATTTTTCTAACTTTGAAACAGGGTTCCACTATGTTGTGGAGAGCCTTGCTAAGTTGCTGAGGCTGGCTATGGAACTGTGATCCTCCTGTCTCAGCCTCCCAAGGACTGGGATCACAGGCATGCACCACCATGCCAGGCTAAATTTATTTTTCTTTGCCCTCTTTTATTACTGTCTGAGAGTCTTGCCAGTGTTCCCAGCAAAGCAATTTTTTCCTGGTTTGCTTTCCTCTGAGGGATCCTCCTGTAAGTAGATTTGCTGAATTTGAAGGTGGGAGAGAAAGCCAGCTGGAGCAATCTGGTAGTCATTGCTTTGTATTTATGAAGAAGGTTCGTTGCCTAAGGTAACAGCGCCTCCTTTCTTCAGTACTTTTGCCTGAAACATTCTTCAGTTAGTTTTTGTGTGCCTGGGTTCTTTTCTCCTTCATGTCTCAACATAAAGGTCACCTCCTGAGAAAGGCTTTCATGCCTTTCTATCTAGGTTCCTTCCTATCATAGCACACTCTCCATTCCCTTTAGAAAAGAATCACATTTGGCAATTTATTATTTTGTTGACTTATTTGTTGTGGGTCTGGTCACTAGACCAAAGCTCCTTGATACTGCCAATCTAGCTCGCTGACTAATCCCCAGTGCTCGTGGTGGTACCTATGGCAGTTTATAATATAGAATAAATAACCAATATACATCTGCTTTGTGGATGATGATTTTAGTTCTGCTGTTTATCTAGTTTAAAAATGTGACCATCCTTCATCTCCTATTTCTGAAGTCCCTTCTCTCATTCCCCCCATTTTATCTTATTTATTTTTATTTGCTATTTTATGTTGGGTGAGATTAATTAAAAATACAGATTAATTAAAAAAACATTTAGGATATCTTTTCCGCATACTTTAAATTTTTTCCTAGCCCCAATTTTATCTTTCTATTTTCAAATGGTAAGGTATTCATTTTTAAAATAACTATTGACTTAACATTTTATTTATTAGCATATTCATTTACTATTTATGTTAATGTTTGTTTATTTCAATCTCAGAAAATAGTTTTTATCTCCTCAGATAAACTTCTGTTCCTCTCGATTTCTTTTCTCACTCACTTTTTTTTTTTTTTGCGGTACTGGGGATGGAACCCAGGGGCATTCTCCATCTGAGCTACACCCCCAGCCCTATTTTATTCCTTTATTTTGAAACAGAGTCTCACGAAGTTGCAGAGGGCCTCACTAAGTACCTGAGGCTGGCTGTGAACCTGCGATCCTCCTGTCTCAGCCTCCCAAGGACTGGGATTACAAGCATGCGCCACCACGCCCCTCTCATTCACTTTTAAAAAGGGAGCAACAGCCTTTGGTCCAGAGCCTTTGGGAGCTAGACATGCACCCAGAGGAGGGGCGAGGTGGTCATAAATCTTTATTATTCACTGCTGCCATAGTATATTTTTCATTTTTCAATAGAAAAAATATGTTTCACCTCAATATTAAACCTAATCCAAATCGGGGTGGGAGTGTTGAGTATTCTCATTTTTGCACAATGATTAACTCAAATATATGGAAGCAGACCGCCACTAACAGAAAACAAGCTAATGGTTTTATTTGAGATTCAGCTCATTTTAGAATAAGTTTTTGCCAATTAACACATCTGAATTACACAATTACCTGGCTACTACATTGGTTATTACTTTGTTACTTTTTTAGGAGTGTCCATATCATTGATAGAGAAGAAGATAGGAAAAAAGTCCAAATAATTTTGAACCTGCCTAATATGGGTGAAGGCACAAGAGAAGGATAAAATCCAAACTATTAGAATTTAAATCTGTTAGTATATTTTAATAATTAAATTAGAACTGTTTTTCTTTCTCAGTTTGGGAGAGAAAACAATTTACTCTCTGACTTGGGGTTATTTTCACCAAACTAGCAAAGGCAGTACTCATCTCCCACATCCAGGTTTTCAGGAGCTGGCCCTTCTTGCCATCATAACTGAGATGTGTTCTTCCTTTTCGTCTGTTTAGCTTCATTCCTCTCTCAGAAATTGGCTGTAGAGCAGAGCCCTTGCTTGTAAGGCAAGATCTTAACCACCTAATTTTGGCAAGATCCAGCCCCTCACTTAAAGCCTTGTCTGACTGAGAAGCGGTGTAGGCTGACCTAACTCTTCCCCTCACTTGGAAGAAGTGTTGTTGGAAAAGCAACAGGTCTCACAGCTCTCTCATTTAATAGGCTAGAGGTTCCACAGAGGACACTGTCTAAAATGTGAGACAGATTTTGGCTCTAAGTCACCTGGTCTGCTAACATTATTTATGAAGAACTTCCTAACATCTATCTCCTTTCTGAGTAGGATTGGAACATTACCCCCTCTGGTTAATACAGTGCACCTCCCCCACCTGAACACAGCATGCATTTGATCCCCTTGCTATGCACATTAAGACATTCCCAAATCCCCTTTTGATATCATAGATGCCAAGGATGATATCCCTTTGGAGTTAATTCTGCAATCACTACCCATAAAATACAATTATCAAGCCACCTCCATACACAGCCCTGCTGCTCCTCTACATAGGGATTGACTCATAAAACCTACACATTTTCCCAACATATGGAATTGGTCAGCTATGTGGTACCTTAGCCAGGATCAGCCAGATCTGTCTAACCTTGGTGTCTTTAGCAAATTTGGGACAGCGGAAGTCTGAACCCAAAGTTAGAACAAATGAAAACACATGCATCTTATACAATCACATAAGTCTGTATTCTAGAACACAGCCCACAATGACAAAAATTCTTAGAATCTGGTGGGTTAGGGAACAAAGGCCATGACCTCATAAACTTCCCTTCATCTCAGTTCCAGGGCTAGATCAGCATTGATTGGTTTGAGAAACAAGGATGCTTTCTCCCATTTCTAATGTGATTTCCTGAAAAAAGAGTGATCTAGCATGTCCAAATAGATATATGTCACTTAGAGAGACAAAAATGAATGCATCACCGAGCCGGGCGTGGTGGCGCACGCTTGTAATCCCAGTACTTTGGGAGGCAGAGACCGGAGGATCCGGGTTTGCGGCCAGCCTCAGCTCTCTCTCTCTCTCTCTCTCTCTCTCTCTCTCTCTCTCTCTCT